>JANVCQ010048097.1:0-10940 GCA_025531925.1 Erythroxylum plowmanianum
GAGTTAAGGCAACACTCCGAAGTGTTTTTGTTATGATTATGTATTTTCAAGTTTCCTTTTGGGAACTCAAGGCTTTAGTTACATTTCAAGTTTTATTTGTTTCAAGGGTATTTGTATTTTTGGCTCTTGAACTCAAGTTGTAATCTGTTGGATTTGAAATGTTAGTAAAGCTTTGTAAAAATTATCTTTTGGATCTTAATGAATTATGGATGTGTTGGTCTTTTATCAAATGAAAGTAAGTTTCAAGTTTGGTCACTATGGGCCTATCGAGCTTCCGAAAGCTTTCTTTTTCTTTCCTTGTTTCACCTCATGCATTAAGCACCACGCTCTCATGTCCGATGTTGGGCTTCGGAAACGGGGTCCAACAGCTCTCCACTCATCATTTGTGCTTCCAATTAGCTAATCCCTGAAGCAAAAGTAGGTCTAGAGTAGGATACTCCATAATCCAAATAGAAGCCAGATTTGCACCTGCTTGACCTGTGATCCGATCCAACCTGACCCTACCCAAGTTGTGATCTACTCTGACCTGCATTACTCATTAACTTGGTTGTAATTATTTATCTTTTATTTGTCTTAAGTTGTTTGTTTTTGCTATGGATTGCAATTATATTGTGTTTTGATTGTGTTATGTGTAAATTGTGAATGGTTTATAAAATATGCATTGGGCTTGGAAGTTGGAATTGATTGTGTGAATTATATATGACTCAATAAAATTTAGGCATTTTGAAATCATGAAAAATGAGATAAATATAATATTGTGTATGAACTATAGAAGAACATTTAGGCATTATGAGTTGTGTATGGCTCAAGAACACATCTTATTATTTGTTATTTTAATAATCATAAAAATTGGATCAGAATTAATTAATTAAATTGTTAAATTATTAATTAATTTATATGAAACATAAAATTTACTAAGTATTATTTTTATATAAAAAGTATTTAAATCTTTTCATTTTATATTATTCGTTACTATCATCAGGAAATAATATTACAAATATTAATCATATATTATAGATATCAAGTACACATTTATCAGCTGAATCATACAGAGAGGTTTTGCATGTGCCTCCTTGAATTTAATGTTAAGCAGGTGGTTCGTCGTTTTGGTCCTGAAATTCGAGCTTCCCGCCAGAATCAAACCACGATAGGGTCTCGTTGGTTGGTGGAGGGCCCTGCCGTTGCAGCTGGTGGTGGCGCTGACCGTGCAAATTTTGGAAGGGGCAGAAATCATGGAACTAATATGGTTAATCCCTTGATTCAAGGTGGAATTAATTATGCTGAGAATACAAATTTGAATGCCTGTGATTTAGGAGATAATATGGAAGGCAATGAATCTGATGGTAAATCTAGGGATGATATTATTTTTACGGACCGCAAGAGAAGAAGGCCTTTAAATGTTGGGCCTATCAATGGTCCTGATTAGGTTGCTAATAACACATCTTCAGGCTCTATTAACACTTCGATTTTGAAGAACCCAACAACAACTGGCCATGGTTTCCAGGCCCGCCAACAGAAATAAGTACTCTTAGTTAGAACTGTCATGGGATCGGCAACCCACGAGCAGTACGTGCCTTGAAGGAATTAATTAGAGACAAAAAGCCACAGTTTGTTTGTTTTAATTGAAACTTTATGTTGTTTAAATAAAATTGAAGAAATAAAACTTTTGTTAGGTTACGATGGTTTCTTTTTCGTTGATTGCATTAGTCGTAGTGGGGGTTTGGCATTACTTTGGAAGGGTGTTAATGATGTTACCCTTATTAGCTCTTCCGTTCGTCACATTGATGTTGAAGTTTAGGTTGATTTACTTGGTAAATGGCAAATTACAGGTTTCTATAGAGAGCCTGATCGTTCTCGTAGAGCTAATTCTTGGCAATTACTTCGCATTCTTGCTTCCCATTATGATTTGCCTTGGGTTTGTCTAGGTGATTTTAATGACCTTCTTTCTAGTTGGGAGAAGAGAGGTGGACGTCCTCAACCTCTTAATCTCATTAATGGATTTTGACAAGTAGTTTTTGATTCTGGTTTGTTTGATTTTCCTATGGCTGGACATCCTTTTACTTGGGAACATGGTCGTCATAGTGGTAATCTCAAAGAGGAGAAGCTTGACAGAATATTGGTGAATGATCTATGCCTGCAACGGTTCAGGTATGGTAAAGCTGAGGTATTAGATGTTACATTCTCATATCACTATCCTATATTTCTGCAATATCGTTGTTTCGTGCGTAGAAACTATAAGCCACGGTTTAAGTTTGAGAACTCTTGGGTTCGAGAGTCAGGCTGTCGCAAATTGATTTTTGATTGTTGGACAGTGAATGGTAACTAGAGGCGTTATTTCGGTGGAGTAAAGAGCTAAAAGATCTCCTTAAAGCTGAAATCGGGTCTTGTAAGCGACTCATGAAGGAATTAAGGGGTTCGAGAGTCTCTTCAGATGTGCAGCAGTTTATCCAAGCCAGGATGAGGTTCCATAAATTGTTAGAAGCTAGAGAGACCTTTTGGAAGCAACGTGCTAAAGAGTATTGGCTTCAGGGTGGAGATAGTAACACTCGTTTCTTTCATAGTGTTGCTACTGCTCGTAGGAATAAGAATAAAATTGAGAAGTTGTGTGATGACTATGGCAATTGGTTTACATGGGACACTGGTCTAGATCGTATCATGCATGATTATTTTGCTCAGTTGTTTTCTTCCTAGCATTGTGAGACAACTCCAATGGTGAATCTACTTGATTTGGTGGTGTCTCCAGAATATAATGATTTGTTGATGGCTGAATATTCTTTCAAAGATGTTTGTTCGGCGATCTTTTCAATGAAGCCGGATAAATCTCCAAGTATGGATGGCTTTAACCCAGGTTTCTTTCAAGCTTATTGGGACTTGATTGGGAGAGATGTTGTTGATTTTTGTATCTCTATTTTACATGAGAGACTTATTCCTGCAAGCCTTAATGATATAGCTATTGTGCTAGTCCCTAAAGTAAACTCGCCGGAATTAATGGCAGAATTCAGACCCATTGCGCCTTGTAATGTGGTGATGAAGATTATTACGAAAATGATTGCTAATCGGCTTTAGCATATTTTACCATTGATTATCTCGGAAAGCCAGGGTGCTTTTGTTCCAGGGAGATTAATACAAAATAATTGTATCCTTGCTTATGAGATGATGCATACTTTTCATCAACGTAGTAGGGGTTCTAATTATTCTGCTGCTCTCAAGATGGACATTAGCAAGGCGTATGATCGGATGGAATGGAAATTTGTTCGGGATGTTTTGACTGCTATGGGGTTTCACCATCGTTGTGTACAACTTATTTTTTAATGTATCTCCATTATTCAGTATTGGGTTTTGCAGAATGGTTCTGAAATTGGGCCGATCTTCCCGACTCGTGGACTTCGACAAGGTGACCCCTTGTCCCCTTACTTATTTATATTATGTGTTGAGGGTCTTTCGAAATTAATTCAAATGGGTGTTCGGAATGGTCAATTGCATGCTGGGAAGGTTTCTAGAGGTGGTCTGGCTATCTCGCGTTTGTTCTTTGCGGATGATAATCTAGTTTTCTTTGAGGCTAGCACTAAGGAAGCTGGGGTTTTGAAGTAGATTCTCAATACTTATGAATCGGCTTCAGGAAAAAAAATAAATGTCAACAAGTCCTTAGTTTCTTTTTCGAAGAATACACCTAGAGGAACTAGAGATGCTGTTTGTAGTGTGTTGGAAGTTGAAGAAAAGGATACTTTTGGTAATTATTTAGGTATTCTGTCTCATATGGGAAGAAATAATAAAGCAATTTTTGCATATACTAAAGATAGAGTCTAAAGATAGAGTTTGGCGACATTTGAATTCATGGAAGAGAAGACCTCTTTCTAGGGCAAGTAAATCGATTCTTTTGCAAACGGTGTTGCAAACTATCCCGAATTATATTATGGGTTTGTTCTTACTCCCTAAAACATTATGCCAAGAAATTGAGAGGGTGATGTCGGGTTTTTGGTGGGGTAATGGGGTTAATCATGAGAAAGGAATAAGATGGATGGCTTGGGATAGGATGGCTAGAGTTAAGGTAGTTGGAGGGCTTGGTTTCAAGGAATTAAAAGAGTTTAATCTAGCTCTCTTAAGGAAACAAGGTTGGAGAATTCTTACCAATCCAGGTTCTTTGGTTGCCCGTGTTTTAAAAGCGAGATACTTCCCAACGACATCATTTCTTTCTTCTTCTTTGGGATCAAATCCAAGTTATATATGGCGGAGTGTTTGGGAATCAAAAGCTCTTCTTCAAGAGGGTGTGTATTGGAGAGTGGGATGTGGTAACAATATTGTTATTTGGGATACTCCTTGGTTACCTACAAGTGAAAATATGAGACTTGCTTCTACTCGGCCATCGAATTGCTCTTCCTATTTGGTGCCAGATTTAATCCAAAGTAGGCAATGGGATAGAGGCAAATTACGTGATCTATTTAGTGAAGATGAGCAAAAAAAGATATTATCCATTCCTTTATCGTTGAGAGCAGTCCTTGATCGTCTATGTTGGAGATTTGAACAAGGTGAATATTAAGTAAAATCGGCTTATGATTTTGCTGTGAGTCGATTTACAACAAACATTCAAATGGAGGCAGCAGTCTGGAAAAAGATTTGGAAATTGCGTGTGCCGCTGAAAGTTCAGAACGTTGTTTGGCGAGCTTTATCTAGTGTTCTTCCTTGCCGTTCTGTTCCTGTGCAACGAAGAGTCCAGGTAATTAATTCTTGTCCTTTATGTTGTGGTTGCAATGAAACAGTAATGCATGTGTTGGTGGAGTGTCCATTTGTTGTTGATATATGGAGACTTGCTGGATTTTCTATTACTTTGTTCCCTGTGGATTCGTTTATGGACCGGTGTGGACAAGTTTGGGTAGTAATGTCTGATGTACAAGCCGGTGCTGTGTTAATGTTGCTCTGGGCTATTTGGACTTTTCGAAATCAAGTGGTATGGCAGGGAAAGAGGTGTAATGCATGGCCTGTAATTCATATGGCTAAAAGCTATTTTGATGAATGGTCTGCTGCTAATGTTCGATCTGTATGTACTGATAGTTCTCGGGTAATTCATCAATAGAAGTCACCACCTGTTGGCTATTTGAAAATCAATGTAGATGCCTCAACAGGAATGAGTACTGGTTATGTGGGTATTGGAGTAGTGCTTCGTGGAGCGAATGGAGATTTTATTGCTGCTAGAGCTTAGCACGTGGTTGGATTCTTTTTAGCTAAGGCAGCAGAGGCAGTAGCGATTCGAGAAGTGTTGAGCTAAATTAAAGAGCTTCAATGGAGAAATGTGATCGTAGAATCAGATGTGAAGTTAGTGGTTCAAGCTATTAAAGGTTATTCAACAACTGATATTTTTGCGTTTGATCTTCTTATTCAAGATTGTATCTCTCTCATTAGTGAGTTAGAGTCAGTATCTTGTTGTTTAAATGAACTCCAGCATTGAACAGTCAAAATATACTTGCTATTTATTAGCCATAATCAGCCAAAAAATATAAGAAAATCTCAAACGAATCGGGCCTCCTTGTTCTAAAACCTTAACAGCCCAACAACAAATCCCCAGCTATACCAACTGGACTGTGGCGACTGATAAATTGCGTGGCGTCTGCCGCTGGCTGAGGACAACGTAATGGAGATGGGTTGTATGTGGATGAGGCGCTTTCAGGCTAGAGCCAGTTCTGTCCTTCACAACCATCCTTCAATGCCCATTAGTCCTCCACCTACTAACCGTTACTCCGCTCATGTCTCCTTCTCTTCTCTAGAACCGTCGGTCTCACCACGCCCGATGAAACTGAGCCTCAGTTCTCTTTCCTTTCCCTCCCCCAGCACTCGCTTCCTTTCTATTTCTTCATCGCTTCCTCATAGTTTCTCCGCTTCTGGTACGGAGCTCTTTACGCGTTATCTTTTTCGAGGCCAAGCATACATATTTCAATTTGGGCTATTTCTTCTTATTCTGAATTCGTTGTGTACCAGATGGGGTCGTCGATGCTGTTCCAGAGATGGGCTCGAAGATACTTCTTAAGGGAATGAGATACCCACAACTTGAAGTATTTTTTTACATCTCTTTTTGTTTATTTGATCCGCCTTCTGTTTGTGAGAATTTTAAATTTCTAACTTTTATATGTATGAAGATTTGTTGTTCACTCTCTAATTTATCTAGTTGTTTATATGAGAAAGTGACTTAATTGCTCGTATCTGTTTTGCAGCAATGGGTTCAGTTTCAGGGATTCAGGCCAGGACAGGCATTGATGCTGTGGAAGCGCTTGTATGGGAACAACATTTGGGCACATAACATCGATGAATTAGAAGGTGCTTTTCTAACTATTCATTTGCTTTTCTTCTGCTTCTTCATTTTATGCTTGTTTCTTTGTTCAAAACGCTGAGTGTAACAAATTTGTATATTGATCTTCTACAGGTTTGAACAAAGATTTCAAGAAAGTGTTGGGTGAACGTGCTGAATTCAGGGCATTATCTGTGGAAGATATTCTCACAGCATCGGATAGAACTAGAAAGGTAGCTTATTTGATATCAAGTATCAACTATTATTCCTTGCTATCTTGGTTAGTGCTTTTTTCTCATAGTTATAGTTCTAAAACCTAGCTTAGAGCATGTATATCTTTTTTGCAATTGTATTGGTATGGATATCTTCTCATTGGTTTTGAAACTCACAGGAACTTGCAGATTTTATTTAGGTTGGATGATGGAATGGTAATTGAAACAGTTGTTATACCATGTGATAGGGGAAGGACAACAGTTTGTGTTTCAAGTCAAGTGGGCTGTGCCATGAATTGCCAGTTCTGCTACACTGGCAGGCAAGCTTTTATCATCCATATGCAATGAAATCCCATGTCTTTTATGGTTTACGTAACTGCGAGTTTAATTTTGATGGTGCTTCCATCCATGTTGTAGGATGGGTTTGAAAAGACATCTGACCACAGCTGAGATAGTGGAGCAGGTTGTGTTTGCACAGCGTCTCCTTACAAGTGAAGTTGGTCCTATCACAAACGTCGTGTTTATGGTTAGTTGATGTTTACAGTTACTTCAGTTCAAATTACTTGGTTAGGTAATATTGGGATGGGTTTCAAAGTTCAATCTTGAAATTGGGGATTGTTGCCATCTTCCAGTCTATGCTGATATAATGAACCTAGGTTTTATAATCAGACATCACCGAAAAGAAGCAAAGATAGTCTTCCTATTGTGTTTGGACTCACTAGTTCACATCATCTTGCTGAAGAGAACCTTATGTGTTATTTCTTCATGAATGAAGTGCAGTTGATAATTAATCATACTTTATTACTATATTCAGTTGTAGATTTTTACTAATCTTCCGTAACGAATATGGAATTATAGCCAATTAATTCTTGCTTCCTTTTCTTTTTTTCTTTGCTTTTTTCAGAAAAGTTTAGATGGTTCTCTCAAACTTATTGGCTACATTAACCAGTGTTTTTGTGTTTTTGTTTGATCAAAGCAACAATAATATTCTTCGATTATATAAATATCATTTTAGGAGGAAGAAAATAGATTATGGCATACTGGTTAAACTCCAGTTAACAACATGAAATTATGTTTTTCAGGGAATGGGAGAGCCACTTCAGAACATTGATAGTGTCATTCAAGCTGCAGAGATTATGGTGGATGATCAGGGACTCCACTTAAGTCCTCGAAAGGTCACTGTTTCTACTAGCGGGCTGGTTCCTCAGCTGAGACGTTTCCTCCATGAATCAAATTGTGCTTTAGCTGTTAGTTTAAATGCTACAACTGATGAGGTAGTTTCTTATTAGTTTAACTTCGTATACTAGTAAATTGCCCCACTTGATATGACATTCTATTCATCATATCCATGCAGGTCAGAAATTGGATAATGCCAATCAACCGGAAGTATAATCTGCACTTGCTTCTTGATACACTTCGAGAGGGTCTTCGCTCCAAGCATAACTACAAAGTTCTTTTCGAGTACGTAATGCTTGCAGGGGTAAATGACAGGTGAGAAAAGCATTTCCTTTTACATTCCTATCTTGATATGGATAAAAGGGGTTTGATTGATCTGGGCAACAGAACTGACAATGTTTTACATGGTTTTGCTTGATTGAATAAAGAAATTAAGTTTATTTGTGAGTTATAGCATTGGTAATTGTATGTGTTTTCAGTTTTGACGATGCAAAGAGGCTCATTGATCTCGTGCAAGGCATTCCATGCAAGATAAATCTTATCGAATTTAACCCTCACTCTGGCTCCCTATTTAGACCATCCAGCATAGAAAACATGATCAAGTTTCGGAACATTTTGGCAAAAGCCAGGTGCGCAGTTTTCTTGCGGAAGAGTAGAGGTGATGATCAAATGGCTGCTTGCGGTCAGCTTGGCAAGCCTGGGGCAATCGAAACTCCACTACTCCGCATTCCAGAGCAGTTCCAATGGGCTGTAAATTCTTAATGGGATTGGTCAAACTAGTCCTGCAAACTGGTCTTAAGAATGTAATCTTGCATGTGATTTCCTGTCATCAAATTGGTCTTAAAAGTATAAGGGCGATGTCTCAGGAAGTTATGGTGATTGGTATATCGAAATACTTTGCGAAGTTATTATTCAATTGTTCTTTGACAGAATTGTCAAAATCAGATGGCACTCTGGTTATGAAGAAGCCTATACGGGTACAAGAAAACTAATAGTAGAAAGGCAACACCCACAATGTTGAATATTGTCTCAAAGAAAGTCAGAAATGGAAACTTGCGAAGTCAGAAATTAAAACTTCTTCCGGTGATTGTTGACTCAACAATGGAGGCTTGTTTTTCATATATTTCGATGGTGCAGCTGGAGGCTTTCACACCCATTAAATTCTCTATAAAAGAGAAGCAACAATTACGAAAGAGAAGGAGGAGAGAAAGAAAAGCAGAAATTTTCTTCAGAAGAAAGAGAGTAGAGTCTCTAGTGTGTGAGAGAGCAAAATAAGAGAGAGAAATGAGATAGTAGTTCTGGAGGGAGAGAGAAGAAAAAGTTATATATATTTTTTTGTTGTTTTCTCTTTTCTAGTAGGAATGTGTGAGCTTGGGTTAATTTGAGTCTTTGAGAAATTGAGTGATAAACACTATTGTATGCTCTCATTGATTATAGTAAAATACTCAGTCGTCTCCAAACTGGATGTAGGCATTGCCGAACCAGTATAAAATTTTTTGATGTTATTTTATTTTTACTTCAAAATTTATTAACGTTTACGCACAACAAGTGATATCAGAGTTTCAGTTTTTTCGACTGGGGTGCTGTAGGAGTGAAAATATATTGGAGCTACAGTGCCGGCGAACAGTGTCGGTGAACAGTACGGGTGAACAATATCGTTGCTACAATCCGTGAACAGTGCCAATGCTACAATGTTGTGAATAGTATTGGTACGTATTTGTGAACAGTAATAAGTAGATGGCTGGAGATAAAGACGAGCCTGTTAAGAGGGAGTCGTTATAGTCATCGTTGACACCTACATCCAATAGACATCCAATCGCTGCTACAAGGTTAGAGGTTGATAAATTTAATGGCTCTAATAATTTTGGTATGTGGCAGTGTGAAGTTATGAATGTATTATATCAACAAGAGTTGGATATGGTTCTGGACGATAACTCCGAAGATATGGATGACAAGCAGTGGACGCGAATTAATTTCCATGCTTGTGCCTCTATTCGATCATTTCTTGATAAGGAGCTGAAATATCCTTATATGAAGGAAGCTTCTGCTAAGGAGTTATGGACAAAATTGGAAGAAAAATATATGACTAAGAGCGCAGAAAATCGGCTCTTCTGGAAGAAGCGACTCTTCCGATTTTAGTATCGTCCAGGTATTTCTATGCATAAACACCTAAATGATTATAATAAAATATTTGCTGATTTAGCAAATCTTATGTGAAAATTTCTGACGAAGATAAGACACTATGTTAAATTCATTGCCTGATGATTATGATCATTTGACAACTACTTTGTTGTATGGAAAATCTGAGATGAAACTTGATGAAGTTTCTGCGGCATTGGTGAATCATGAGTGTCGTAAGAAGGAACTGAAGACTCACAATTCACAAACTGAGGCACTCATTGCAAGGGGACGAACAGAGGAAAGAAAACATGAGAAGCGGGAAAAATCTCGTTCAAAGTCACGAAGGAAGTTTCCTGCTAAAGATGAATGTGTCTTTTGTCGTCAAAAGGGTCATTGAAAAAAAGACTGTCCCAAATTGAAGAACAAAGAGAAGGAGAAAGTGGGTTCTGTAGCAAACGTTGCAAAATCTGGAGATGATGATTTTGAGTTTGCTTTGACTAGTTCATCTACTGATTGTCACTCCAATGAGTGGATTTTGGATTCAGGTTGCACTTATTATATGTGTTCCATTCGGGAATGGTTCTCTAGCTTCTAGGAGTTAGATGGTGGAATTGTTTTGATGAGAAATAATAATGCTTGCAAAACACAAGGGATAGGTAAAATCTGTTTGAAGATGCACGATGGTACAGTCAGAGAATTGAGTAATGTTCGGTATATACCGGATATGAAGAAAAATCTTATCTCAATAGGAGCATTGGAATCCAAGAGTATCAAGACCACCATAGAGGGTGGAGTTCTTAAAACTGTATACGGGGCACTTGTGGTGATAAAAGGTACAAGACGAAATAACTTGTATTTTTTGCTGGGGAGCACAGTTCTTGGTGGAGCAGCTATCACTGAAGCTGCTAATGTAGATAGCTCAGACGCTACAAGGTTATGGCATATGCGTCTTGGGCATGCTGGTGAAAAAACATTGCAAGGATTGGTGAAACAAAATTTATTGAAAGACGCAAAGGTATGTAAATTGAAATTTTGTGAACATTGTGTACTGAGTAAGCAAATTAGAGTGAAATTTGACACTGCTATTCATCACACTAAAGGCATTCTAGATTATGTTCATACTGATGTTTGGGGACCTTCCAAGAATGCATCTT
>JANVCQ010048173.1:0-10933 GCA_025531925.1 Erythroxylum plowmanianum
TGTGGTTATTATTTATATGTAAAATATTTAAAAATTATTATTATTTCATATTAATTGTCATTATTATTTATTATTAATATTTTTGAAAGCATGGTTGATGTAAACAGTAAACTAGTAAAGTATACAGTACAACTATATAATATACCAATATGGATTATTTTGCAATTTTTTAAAATTTTAGGGACTATTTCATAAATTTAAAAAATTTCCCGAAACGATACCCGGTATCAACTGATACCGATACAGTTCCGTTCTAGAACTCAATCCGGTACTGAGCCCGGTACGGTATTTATAACATTGTTGTATACATCGATGGTATAATCATCTATTCCAATCAAGATAAAATGGATCATTTGAAAAAAGTCAAGATAGTTCTTCAAAGATGCAGTGAGAAAGGATTAATTTTAAGTAAGAAAAAAGCTTGAATAGCTTAAAATAATATAGCATATTTAGGAATTGAATTCCAAAATGGTTATTTAAAATTACAACCCAATATATTGAAAAAATTGGTAGATTTTCCCGATCAATTATTAAATCGAACTCAAATTCAACAATTTTTAGGACTTTTAAATTATATGTCTGACTATGGCTTTTTGAAGGATCTTGCAACAAAGAGAAAATTATTGCAACAAAAATGCAATACCAAAGCTCAATGGAATTGGACTGATGCACATACCAATGCTGTGAGGAAACTCAAAGCATTATATACACATTTACCTGTTTTATACAACTACCCGTTGAAGGATAAACTCCTCGTGCAAATAGATGCAAGTATAAATACATGGGCTGGCTGCTTTTTGGCAAAACCACCCAATCAATGCAAATATCTTTTATGCAAATATATCAATGGGACATTCACTCAAACTGATTCTACTTATCTTTGTGGATTTACTAGATATAATATTAAAGCCAATTATAATCAAGGACGATTAATCAGATGGCAATTAGAACTTAATCAATATCAATTTGAGATACATTATATCAAATCCTCTAACAATTTTCTTACAGATATTTTAACCAAAGAATGGAAGCGGTAATTCAAAATCTTGAAGAAGCACTTGCACAAAAAGAAGTAGATTTAGTCAACCAATGACAAATTAGCCATTACCAGAGATATTAACCAATTGAAAACCACTATCCAAGCCCTTAAACAAAATACCAAAGAACACCCAATAACCCAAAATGAAGCTATCTCTGTACCTATACCAACCACTCCTTCAGTCACAACTCCTACACCCATTACCCCTACACAAATTACTCAAATACAAACACCTTCATCTCAAACACTATCTCAAAAACAACTCGACGAATCTGAAGCCAAAACCTATGTTATATATAATGGGCCCATCGTAGGATTGTATGATGCCTGGCACAAAGCAGCCATTCATATAATTGGAAGATCAGGTATTTTACATAAAAGTTTTTCATCTAAGGTGGAAGTTGAAAAATCCTTTGCAAACTATAAGCAACAGAATCCAAGGTTACGACCCCATTACAAGCAAGTATTATAAACACCTGCCTTTACATCCAAAATGCAATCCTTAGGAAAGTCGATCAATTTGGATCGGATCAATGCTATACCCACCAAATCTTTACAAATTGAAGCCAGAAAATTGACCTCTGAAATGTTCTATGACTGTGTTCAAAATTTAAACAAATGGACCAAGGCCCTCAAAATCCATCAATACTATCCATTGAATCGAGGCAAGTATGGACCTAAAGCCATAGTTCTTCCAGAAGCAGAACCATTGACCACATATCTTCTTTTCCAACGTGGACTCATTGATACTTTATATATAACCAATCTTCAGATACTTTCTGAATTTCCAGCAGGATTTACCTAAGCCATCCAAAACTACAAAGAACGTTTTACAAAAGAAAGAGAAATATATATTAAGATCTGGAGCAGTTACCCTATTTTTAAGGAAAATGCCTCAGTACAAGATGCAGACATTATACTATCCAAGGTTGCATTCCTAATCGTTGGAATCAGCAATGGTGTTTACCCAACAATATACACACCTCCCAATCATCCATTTAACTGGGAAATGATCAATCAATTCAACCTTTATTGTCTAGAAGGAATATTTATTCAAGCATCACGTATCAATGCAGACTCTACCATCCGAGTTAATTATAAAGGATTTAATTTACTTATCATCTCATCAGATACACAAGCTATTTAACCCGAAGTACTACAGATAGTCAAGCAATTTCTACTTCCTTTTACTAAATTAGAAGGAATTTTTGAAGGACTTAATGCTACGTGGAAAAATGCTATATGCCAGCAAATGCAAATACATCTCGAACAGCAATGTCAGTATTGTCCATCTACAGCTCAGAGTGACGAAACTGGTTCCATTGAAGCAATAACAGAGGAATAAAGTTGCACCGACACATTGAGACAAAAATGTAGGCCCCAGTGGCGACCAAAAGTAGAAGAATTTGCTTTTCTGTACATTATTAGTTTTCTTTTCTACTTTTTACTGTTGTTTTAACTTTACTTTTAGCATCTTTTGCTTTTGCTTTTGTCGTCCACTTTCTTTTGGACGTTTCACCTTTCTTTATTTATATAATGTAAGTTAGAGCTCTTGTGCTCATATCGAATACTAATTAAACACTCTTAAATCATCCTCTCTCTCTCAATTGTGATAAGCCTAGTGTGTGGCGTTCAAGCAGACAACGAGTAGAAACAGGTATGATTAGTAGTGTTTACTCTAGTCTTTTATGCAATTATTCAAATTCATTTACAGTTCATTCATTACATATTAATTAATTGAACATACTTATTTACCATATTTTGATCATAGACGACACTTAAAGGAATTAATTAAAATGACATATCAACGAGATAAACATTACTCTCATGTAATAAAACAAAATTCCTTATATATAGAACAAACACCGATAACCCCGTCTAACCAAGATGATATATCTCATAGATTTTATGTTATCTTTTACTTTCAATCATTAAAAGAGTTGAATAAACTCAAAAGACAAGAATTTTTTGATATGATGCAACCGCTTATAGACTAATCTGCTGTTTCTTTTATTTCCTTTGACTCAGATGAATTCCAGTTACTTTGAACGGAAAAGGTATTTGAATAATGCAGTCAAAGAGACTTATGAACGTGAAGAAAAATTAGATGCACTACTTGCTAGATATTATGATCAATTAAATCAAGCCTCTACTAGTTTGGATGCCAAATGTTATAGAGAGATGTATGAAACCAATAGAGTGATTGAAATGGCCATAGATCTAAAGAATATAACTATCGAAGTTAGACAATTTTATGAAAAAGCTATTAAAATCCTTATTGATTAATATTCTCTTTTATATTTCATTTGTAATCCTTCTCTTTGTAATCCCCTCTTTTCCTAATAAACAATTCAGTTATTATGCATTACTTTGACTTAAAAGATACTTTTAAAACCCAAATTAAAAATAGTCGTGAAATAACAGAAAATCATAAATTTTGGATAAATAAATTGGAAGCCAAACTAGAAAAAGCTAAACAACGAAATGATATACAACGAATTTTCCAAATAACTCAAAATTTTTATATCGTAAAACATGTTCAATATAATAACAAACAAAATCTAAACCAAGATCTTAAAGATATTTCAAAATTAATCTGTTAACATTCATCATGCACCCCTGTTTATTTTTCTTTTTATTTTTCTGTTCTCTTTTATTCCTGCAAATTTTATTTAAATTTATTAAAATATGCTATTTTTGTATTAGATCCAGTTGTGATGGAATTATTATTTCAAGCTATCTATCGATATGGGTTTAGATATAGACTTAGACAATTCTTATATATCTAGTGTTTAATCTTTCGAGACGAATTTCTCGATTGGTTTAAACAACAGTACCAAATATATGGCGCTGATTATGAATCTTATACTAATGATTACTGGCCAAATTACTAGTTGTTCTATTTGTCAATAATTAGAACAATACATTAGACAATATCAAGTTGTTGTAGCATCATATAGACAACAAACTATAGAAACAGCTAATAGACTTATTCAATTTATTGAAAATAATCCCTCTGACAATTTTGATTTTTCAAATTTAGAAGAGTTACAACTAGATTTAAATATAATACGACAGACTTATCATTTTTATTCAAAGGAATTAGGTTATTTTATAAGGACATTATAAAGACATCGTCTTAACTCACATAATTCGCTATGATAGAAAAAGAAAAAGATTCCAAAATTCTCGACATAGATACATTAGATTTAGAAGAATCTCAAGGAACATTTCATATTAATACTTTATTAACGCAGGATAAACAGAAACAAATAACAAAAACTCAACTAGATTTAAAATCAGGACAAGATATACAATCATCTTTACTTAAACAATTTTTCAATCGTCAAAATATTATTTATTTTAGAAAAATGATTCATGAAACCCCTATTCGAATGGATCAATGTAATGGACATATTAGAATTAGTTTAATAGATCACGTACAACTTACAAAACAGTTACAAAAAATACCTAAAGATAAAAGACAAAAAATTGGATATATTCATTTATCTACTCTTCAAATTCTTTTAAAATCTACTTTTCAAGAAGGAATAGACTCCCCTATAAGAATGGCTATCATAGATGAAAGAATGACCAATCATAATGATCAAATAATTGGAATGATGAATGGTAATCTGGCATATGGAAGAATCAAATTCAATACACGATTAAAATTAGGTATTCCATTAAAATCACCCAATCTCGATGATACTATAACCATTGCCTATAAATTCTGTAGAGATGATCTTATGATTCAAGGTCAATACCACTTCTCAATTACCTATCAAATTAGTTATGCTTTATCCAATCATCATAGTATTGAATTTAAAATACCGATAGGATTTATATTGATCAATTATTCCAAGATGTAGTTAAAGTAGGAACTAATTTCTGAACAAGATTAAGACCTCTTCCTGCCATTCAATATCCTATGGGTTTAAGTATTCTAGAACCAGTTTTAATGATTGTGCTTTGAGGAATTTTTAATTGAAAATACTATTGAGTGAGATTTTTGTTATTGTATAAAGGGATCAAAAGAGGCAAGAGGAACAAGAGAAGAGGCTTTTTGAGCAAGTCTATAATCAAGGAAATCAAGGTGGGTACATGTTTATAATAAAGTAAATAAGCCACTAATGTTTTTCTTTAAATCAAAAAAGTTTAATGGTTCCAATTGTATCGTAAGTGTTGCATTTATTGCTATATATTTGTTATATGAATTGTGTGATGATTTATAAAAAGTTATTTTTAAAATGATTATTTGAAATGATGCATGATTATGAAACCATATTTTTTTGGAAATGGTTTTCAAGGTATAACAAGCATGTGAAAAGCAAGTTTTCAAGAGAATGTGCCATTTTGGGCATCGAGCTTACAAGATTTTGAAATCTATATGTTATGTGGGTATATGGTAGTCCCTCAAGAACTGTCACGTGCACGTTGACCCAAGTATAGGCTTCTCTCGCTTGCGCGCTAGTGGCATGGAGTTTCCTCAAGGACTCCCTCAAGAATTTATAACTACACAGGACCATTATATTGGAAGTGTGTAGTGCGTCCTATTTTTAAACTTACCCAAACTATTTGATATGCTTATGTGCTCATGTTATGTTAAGAAGTTTGATGCATTCATATTTTGCAACTTGTGAATTTTGGCTGAAAGCCTAAGAAACATGTGTTTTAAGAACTATATGAAAATTTTTTATGACAAGACTATTACCCACGAGCTGTCAAGCTCACCCTCTTTCTGTCCCCTCTTCAAGTGATAGTTAAGAGATTAAGTGAGCAAAAGCCTAAGGGAACTTCCGCAAATTTTGCTATTTTTGTATTTTTGTAATAAACCAATGGTGTAGTTTTTGATATGTAAATAAAGTTTTTCATACTTTGTTGCTTTAAAAATGAAATGATAGATTGAAGTAGTTCAGTTATGTATGTTCATTTTGACTTCCTCGTAATATGATTAAGTTGGAGTAATAAGTTTGTTTTGATGTTTGATGGTTATGGGGCATGCCATCCTTGTGGGATGATGCCTAATACCTCGTAGACATTCATTTCAGATATTTCATCTTCATCTACTACTTCTTTACTTAAATCTCATTCAGCAAAAACTTGGTTATCTTTGACTTGGTTATCTTGGTTATCTAAAATCTCCATGGCTTTATTATATTTATTGGTTTTTTTTTTGTATTTTAGGCTCTGATACCACTTTCTGAATTTGGTCTATTTTCTTATTTTGAGCTTTGATTAATTGTATGATTTGACTTTGTATATATATGTATATATATATAAAAGTTATTATATATATGTAGATAATATATATATATATATTAACAAATATATATATTAAGAATTAATATTAATTATAATATATTTAGCACCAATAAAAAATTTGTTCTTTAAAATATAATTAATTAACTAACTAAATAGCTAATATTGATTTAACTGTTAATAATTATAATATAATATAATTAATTAATTTATTAAATAATAATTTTTTAAAAATTAATATAAATAATAGATTAATTAATATTTAGTATTATTGACTAATTAGCCCATATATTTTTTTGTCAATTTTACTTAATTTTAATTTATATATAATTAATTTACTAATTACATTATAATTAATAGATTGACTCGAACTTCATTATATATATTTATATATTTATGTAACTATTTTTTTACGCCCGTCACTTTAAATTTCATTATATATATTTATGTATTTATATAACTTATTATTATTATTATATATATATTCAGCAAACATACTTAACAAAATGCATATGAAATGCTCATGAAACACTTTTCTAATTATTACGTTATTGTGATCGAGTGCCTGAGCTGTTCCGTATCCATTCTAGATACCGAGCTCATTAGTAACTATCTCTTATCCGATTAGGGTACAAGGCTCATTATACATAGTGAGCCTTAGGCTCTTAATCACTATATGAGGTCAAGGCTTTTTTTTTTACACGTTGAGCTTCAATCTCTAATCGGTGGCTACTCTGATCACAACTACCATTATCTGATTGTGCATTTATGAATGGAATGCATGTACCATAATCAATCACATTATAAACCACATAGGTCTTCACATTCATATTCAAGCAGCACTTCAATATACATTCCACATTTCACAATCATCGGATCTCTTGTCCAGAAATCAACAATCAAATACATTCATTTATCATTTAAATCATAATTCAAGTAAATAATAATTAAGAGAAACTGTCTAGGTTACTCACTAGTTGCTCTTGAAGTTAATGCCTGAAAGTTTAGGTAACATCTAGAGGTTGATGTTCCAGTTGCTCTTCTATATAAAACAACATACACATATATCACAATTTTCACAATTATAATTGCTAAAAAATGCACATGTATGAAACGAAATATGTACAATGCATGTTCATGACAATCCTGGGGTCTCTTTCCATCAATTTCATCACCAAATTATTCTCATATCAAAACTCATCTAAGTTTAATTTATACTTAGGTTTATGCCTCACTAAAATCATTAAAATCACAATTCATTTCTCATTGACTCACTTTAGATTTTTCCAAGACACACTTTCGGGTCTACTGTTCACATTCAATCAGAAAGTGTAACTGATGTAATTTGGTTACACTCTCTTCTAGAAAAGTGTTCCTCTATGTCTTATGTTTCTATTGACACCAAAATCACTCAATTTAGTTCAGAAATTGTGAAGATATGCCTCAAACATTTTCGGACTGCTCTTATCGAAAATAGTATACTATACCCAACTTCCATCTAGAAATTGTATATCTTAAAGACTGGATCACAATTTCACTTTTTCATATGATTTGTGTCGTTGTTTCCATAGTTTACTCCGCATTAAAAATCATCTCATTTGGAACCCCATAGATCCAAATATATTTAAAATACTGAAGTATGTTCAGTAGAATAGCATCAGTTTATATTATTTAAGAGCACACTCACTGTACCCGTCCTACATTTTTCACTCAATTTCTCTCAATTAAATTCAGAGTGCTATGATTTTTTATGGAGATCTAGAGCAATGTCTTACGAGTCCAATGGTATAAAAATCGAATCATTTGGGTATTTAGAGAAGAAGTTATGATCAAAAGAATCAACATTGTTCAGTAAGAGAGAAAATCTCAGATACACGATCGTGCTTAAGCACGATGGTGCAAATTCATTATATCCCAAAGTCACCGTCGTGCTTTTGCACTATGGTGCATTTTACCGAACATCTCAAAAGTCATCGTCATGCTTTTGCACAGTGGTGCTTTTCCATTGAACCTCAAAAGTCACCGTCGTGCGTATGCACAACGATGCAATTCCTCTTCTTCTACTCTATTGATATCTCAACTTCAAACATTCATAACTTTTGATCTAGAACTCTAAAATTTACAAACTTAATATCAATAGAAAGATAAAAAAAAGATATACAACTTTCATGAAGATCATTTTATCAAAATCTGACTAGATCAGTAAAGTAAATTCACCAAAATTTAGGTCAAAAAATCAACTCTCACTTTTCATTCCTAGAATTTTCAAATAACTTCAATTTTTCAAAAACCAACACTTCAATTTCTAATTTACTCCACTTCACTAAATTCATTCACCACAATCCACACTACCTCTAAAACTCCAAAAATTCATTTCTACATAACCTGATCACTAATAATCCATCAACGACTATGTAATACTATATCCAAAATTTTCATCCCATTGACACAATGTTCAAGAATAAACATGTAAATGCCATGTTCATGCAATTGACAGTAATTCATCAATTTTATTTCATAAATCCATAACTCTAAAGGATGACGACATGGATAAAAATGAATATTAAATAATTAATTAACTAAGTCTCCATTTATTAAAATATAATTAATTTATTCATTTTTAATTAAATAGAATTAGTGCTTATATTTTTCATTTTTATTAAATATAAAATATATAATTAATTGACTGATTATAATATATTATTGATTAATTATAAAATAATTGCATAATTATTTAATTAAAATAAAATAAAATATTATTATTATAGGAGTCACAGGTGTGACTTAATTGTCACGCCTGTGAAACGATCTACTTTTTAATTCCTTAATTAAATAAAAGTAATCAACATATAATTCGTAATAATCAATATATAATTAAATAATTAACTTTTTTAAATCTTATTAATTTATTTATTATTAGCACCAAATTATTGCTTAAATTATGTACTAAAAGACAACTCTTTTTTATACTTTTTATCATATATTATAATATATTAATTTCTTTAAATTTTAGGGTTCTAAAATTCTTTTAAAATTTAAAAAATTTAACTTAAATATTATAGTTTATTTTTTCTTATCTACATCACACTATACACTTACAAATTTTATTTTTTCTTTCGTAATTTTTACTAACTAATTTTATTGGTTCATTTCAATATTCAAACTTAACAATATTTATTTATACATATTTAGCCAATGATAAAATAACCTATTAAGCCTTATGTTCGTATACATTTTTTAAAATTGTAACTTTATTTTTAAAATTATGTACTAAAATATTATAACACCTGCGACTATATACATTTACAAATTTTATTTTATGAATTCATTTCAAATATTCTGATTTTTCCTTATTTTCTCCCAAACAATTTATCTACATTAACAAATTTTATTTTTTTCTCACAAATTTTAAAATTAACAAAATTTATTTATATATATTTAACCAATCACAAAATACCATATTATTTGTATACATTTTTCCAAATTATAACTTTGCTTTTTAAATTATGTACTAAAATACTATAACACTTTCATTTTGAACTTTTCCTATAAACTTTGCTAAACTATTTTATCCTTTCTACTATATAAATTTCACAGTATTCACTCATATATTTCATCCATTTATCTTTATAATTTGTACATCCATTTATTTTTTAATTCATTCTTTACTATACATTTCAAGGATTTTAAAAATTTACAATTTCTTATTTAAACTTAGTTTTTTTATTAATTCATTCAAATAATTCAATTACTTTATTTGTGCACTTGGTTCCTAAACCATTAGACTAGTAAGACATTGCGCTACCTCTGCACAAAAATTCATAACAATCTGAAATCAATTGAGAGAGTTAGGGTGAAAATCGTGGGTCGGTATGACAATGTATATTCTTCAAGATTTTTGTATTTATTTGTCACCCCCATGACTCTTGCACAATCATGTTCCTCTCATACCCATGATTTTTTTTCACATCCATGATATATTCTCACAGTCATGACTCGTGGACAGGCGTGACTTTTTTTACTCATGCCTGTTAGTTAATTGCAAGGGGTGATGTTTAATTGTCTTGACCCTTATAAAAAACTTAAAATTTGCAATGTACAACTTGGAAAGCCATAAGCGTAATCATTCAATTGGCAACTTTTGTAACATCCCATCCCCATATTAAGAGTTAAAATTTAATGTGGATTTGAATTTTTGAACACTTGAAAATAATTATACATGCACTCATTGACATTCTGGTTATATTGAATTATAATGTAATATTGTTAAGAGTTGGAGTTTCAGTGACGAATTATTTAAAGACATTTAAGCATCAAAATATAACACTCAATTATGTATCATACTTGACAATTTGAAGATGAAATGCACAAACAAATGACTTGAGAGTCCCATGGGTCGAAATAAAGAAATCGAAGTTTACATCATGCAGAAATTGTATTTAAATTTTGTTGTAATCAATTAAATATTTCAGTTAATTAAGATAATGAAAAAACTCCTAACACGTGATATTATTTAATGTAAAAATGTAAATTGCATAATTTAGAAATTTATGGCCAAATTATAAATATTAAAATTTTAAATGTATATTAAGAAAGGAATTAGGATAGAAATATTTATAATATATAAGTTAG
>JANVCQ010048204.1:0-10932 GCA_025531925.1 Erythroxylum plowmanianum
GGACATTACATGGTTATTCTAAATACTGTTGAGTGTATTGTTATGATAAAGCGGGCCCAAATTGTCCACTGATTTCCACATAGAGTGTGTTTGTGTGTTCAAAAAAAAAATTATACTGAGGTTTTGACTGAGTGATGTAGCATGCCATCCTCGCAGGGCACGGACTCGGATATCACCATCGATGTCGGGTTCGGGTCATGCGGGAGTGGGGTGTTACACTTCCCCTTAGTGTTTATCATTTCTTAGAATCCGAGGAGACTAAATTTTCCATCTAAGCAACTGGAACTAAAAAAAAAAAAGGAACTAGAATCCTTTTATTGTTTGTCTTCTAGACACTAAACAAATGGAACAAAAATTGATTGTTTTTAAATCTTTTGTCTTTATAAATTGGCCTAGCCTATGTAACATTCATAAACATAATAATGGTATAATCCTTGTAGCCTATAATGTAACATCCCACTTCCACTAAGCACGTACCTGTACATCCTAAGGACATTCGAGCACATGCCCTAAGAAAGTGGCATATTAGGACTATCATATCAATTCATTACAAAATTGTTGTCTTAAGCAACAACCCATATCAAGCAGATTAGTAATGATTTTGGCCCATTTCAAGTGTAAACACATCATAAGTACATTAATAATAGATTTAAAAACCATTTCATCAACAAAACATATCTAGTCATGAAATTCATTACATTACAGAATTTACAAGCACGTTGTATAGCAGCTATGATATACAATTCAAATACTAAAATCATTGAAGACATATGCAGGTGCAAACTGATCCCAACCACGACCTTGTGTCCCAATGCAGTGGCTACTTCAACTAGATTAGCTAGGTCATTTATGAACCTAAAAAATAACAATGCAATTTTGGTGAGTTTTGCGAATTCAGTGAGCGAACCATCATCGATGTGCTCACTCATATCAATTATAAAACAATTCATAATTCACATTCAATTTACAGATAAGTCATATCACATATTGAACAAATACCATTGTATCCATTATTACATATTTCTAGTTCAGAGCAGTACAATTAATTCATTTCACTCAATCATATTATGTATATCATTTCACATTTTCATAAGCATAATAGTTCAATTATTTCATTTCAAACATTCATATAACACATATCAATTTACACATGCACATGTGACTTACTTTCATTTTTACTTTGTTGTGACCGAGTGCCTTTTTAAATATCCTCTATCTATTAGGGATACGGGGTTCATTGATAACTGTCTCATATCTATTGTGGATATTGGGCTCATTTTACATAGTGAGCTTGAAACTCTTACCACATTCTGAGCTTTAATCTCTTTTTCACTGGTTACTCCAATCACAACTGCCTTTATCTGATCATGTATATCATGTATGAAATGCATCAAATCTCATATATTCAATTGGTCGCATTTATTCATTTACACATTCACTTTCACATTTCCATTGGACCTAAGTTTGACATTCAACAATTATGTTAAGTACACTTATTTTTGTTAAATTCACATATAATGAGCACTTCTAATATCTTATTAATACATCAAATGCCTCGAACATTCAATGTCCAAAATCAACACTTTCATATCACATAATAATTCAATTCAGAACTTAGACAAAGCAATAAATCAAATGTGAGACCATCTAGGTTACTCACAATACGCTCCAGATTTAGCCATTGCCTTCATGATCTAGAAACATTTATCGGGCGATGTTAAATCTTGTGTATCTATGATTAAGCAATATACACATATTGTACATACCTTACTAATTTAATCAGTCGTATAAGCATTCAATCGTACACATATATATACGTGTTATGTATAACGCATGCTTAATTTGACTATTCCAGGTATGTTTCCTTTATTCACTTATCATGAACATTCGTACTTCAAAACTCATATATGTCTAATTTGAACTTAGGTTAACACCTTAATGATACAAAATTATTCTAAGTTCATCACTCAATCAATCATTCACCAATGTTATTCTAACATTATATGATAACACATTATCCAAACTCTCATTCATTCTTACTTGATACACATTACTCATCTCCTTACAATCATATTGGCATTTCTAAGAACACTTTTACATTATTAACAACTCATAACTTCCAAATTGAGATACATTCATCTCAAGTCAAACCATTCTTCAATTCTAATGTCAATCAATATCCTAAACTTATCAATCACTTAACCACTTACTTTAGCAACCATCTAGGTTCATTTCAAACCTCAATTAAATCCAAAAGCACCAAGGTAAGGTGGGAAGACAACAATGCACGATCCTGCTTGTGCATGATCATGCAACTACCAAATGATCCTTCTCTATGATGATTGTGCAACTACCTCTCTATCAAGATCTTGCTTGTGCACGATTGTGCAGCTACCTGATGATCCCTTATTCAAGCATCATTCCAACTTTTCTCAAAATAAATTTTCGAGTCAATTTTGCATGATCATTTTGACAAAGAAAATGAGGTATTTAGGCAATACATTCTTTGAAATAAATGCTCCTATATGTCTTATGTTTCTAACAACATCAAGATCATGTAGTTTGGTTCAGTATTCTGCAAGTTATACCTAAACTACTATAGACTATTCTCACACCGCGACAACACATTATACTCAACTTCAAGCCAAATTTTGAAACTCTTAAAGACAGAATTAAAATTCGATTCCTTCAACAAAATTATATCCATCTATCTCTAGTTTAATCCAAAATTAAAATCATTCCATTTTGATATATACATATCAAGATATGGCTAAAATATAGATGCATGTTTCGTAAAAATAGTACAGTTAACATATTATAGCAATTCTTCTTTCAGTTTTCTAGATTTTCAACTCCTATATGTTACAATCAAACCATCTTATGCATAGTTCATCAACTTTACATTTTTTACTCTTCATTCTCACCTCAATTTCAACATAAATCATCCATACTACAACTCAAACTGTTATTTATCATTTACATAAAAATAGAACATGATGTATCCATTTGTTCATCAACGTCCAACACACTCCAAACACCATTATAACAATCAATCAATCACTAAATAATAATCATAAATGCTTCTATTAAACAACTCATGAATAGCATTAACACACTAAAATTTAAACATAAATCTCTTTATGTTTACTCCTATGTTAAAGAATATATGAAACTCCATGATTATGGTCATCAAATCTCAAATCATTCATCATATTTGATTCATTTGCAACTACCCATGAAGATCAAAGTATAACTTACTTAATAAAACTCCAAGTGTGGCACCCCGATACCCCCTGGGAGGATACGGGAGTGCCATATTAGACTAACAAATGGAAATAAACAACAAATCGATGCGAAATCATTTCAAAAAAAAACTAAACATTCATTAGATAAATTTTTAGACATTGAAGCAAACATGCATTACATATCATAAATTCAGAAACTAGCCTGTATTATGGTTATTACAAACCTTTATAAAAATTCAAATCATAAATACATTAGATACAAACCAGAAATCAAAACTCAAAAATACATTTTTGTTAAAACAAAAATCAGACTCCTTTGGCCATTGCAGTTGACTTGTCCTAGTCCTTAAGTCCTTCTCTCTGAACCTACATGGGGCAAATCTACCGTGTTAAGCATATAGCCTAGTGAGTAATAACTAAACTATGTCTAACCACCACAGTTACTGAATCATATTATACAAAAGCATCTTAGCATACTGAAATTCAGAACAGAATAAGATTTATTAATGATAACACTTCGCATGCTAAAGTCAGACATTTCAATAGCAAAACAGAACATACAGAATGCATAATAGATTTTTAGAATAGGGTGTTAACCTGTTAGATCAAAATTATGTTTTGTTTCTTATCAAAGCTTATTAGAGATCGAAGTACAAAACGAGTTAGAATGTAAATCCATAAACAGAAGTGGGTAATGGGACTTATACAAAGGGAGACCGAAGTCTCGACACTGAAGTGTCACAGAGGGAGATCGAATTCTTGACACCGAAGTGTCATAGAGGGAGACCGTAGTCTTGACACCGAAGTGTCACGGAGGGAGACCTAAATCTCAACACTGAAATGTCACAGAGGGAGATGGAAGTCTCGATACTGAAGTGTCACAGAGGGAGACCAAAGTCTCGAAACCGTAGTGTCATAGAAGCAACTGCAGACCCTTTTAGGCATGCCTATTTATCCATGACTAGGACTTGACAATTACAACCCAAACAAGCTCATTTTATGTACATAATAATTAGTCAATCATATTTACATTTATCAAACAATTCGAAACATTCATTGTCTCGAGTTCAGAACATAATCAGCATAAAACATAATTCAATTCAGTACTAACAGAACAAAATAAAATGTGAGCGTCTTAAAGATTACTGACAGCTTTGCAAATCATTCAATGGAGCAATCAATAGCAAACAAAACAATCAAAGTAAAACCATCAAAAACTTCTTACTAAATTACTTACATAAGAGACCATCTAAATTACTTACAAAATACTCAAGGATTACTTACTGAATTTCTTACGAATATTCATCAAGAATTACTAACAAAACTTCTTACTAGATTACTTACAAAAGAGACCATCTAAATTACTTATTAAAACTCCCTTTTTGATTATTGCTTTGAAGTCTCGGCAATATCTAGAAGTGGTCGCTCTATGCATTCCTCTATAACTTTTAGTACAAGCACATCACTATTGTGCATGATTATGAAATCATTTATGCACATTCATGTATACCAAATATGTATAATGCATGCTCATGATAAATTTCGGGTTTCTTATCCTTAATCTTGTCACATTATCAATCATGTGAAACCATACTCAATTGCTCAATCCAGACTTATCTCACAACCAACTTTCAGTTCCATTTTGCTCAATTATTCTTATTAGGAAGGTGAGGTAATTTGATAACACTTAGGTCTAAAACGTTATTCTTCCATGTCTTAAGTTTCTAATGATACCAAGTTCATTCCATTTGGTTCTATATATTAAAAGTTATACTTAAACGATCTCAGACTATACTTAAGCTTCAACAAAATTCTTATCTCAACTTCCAATCAGATTATGAAATTCTGAGAAGTAGAATTAGAATTCAACCTCTTTATACGATTTGTATAATTATGATTCTAGTTTAATCAGAATTAATAATAATCTCATTATGAGCTCTAATGACCAAGATATAATCAAAATACTGAAGTATGTTCAATGAAATATTCCAGGTCATACTATTCCAACAAATTCCCTCACTGTCATTCAATCAATCTTTTTCTAATCAATCCATAAGCTATCTATTTTTATGTACAGTTAGAAAAATATGTTAGGAATGGTTTAAGTATCATGTCATTTGGATGTCGGGTGAAGAAGTTGGCCAAAGTATGTTTAGAAACACAACTCCCTTTAGAAAGCATGGAAGTCGCGATCATGCGCCTGCACGACCATTATATTTCGAATGGATGAGCTACACGACCTCTCAGTAAAGTCCTGGTCATGTAAAAGAAAAATCGTGACGTCCTCCTTCTTTACGAACCAGAACTAGATTTTTCTCCTTCTTCTGCCATTCTTTTCCCAGATTTATACAGTTACATTCACCACTTTATTTCACTTCCAAATCATCTGAACTCATTCTCAACACAACTCAAAATCAAATTTATATCAAACACTAAAACCAATGCATGCACGTGAAACCATTTTCAAGTTTCTCTCTCTACTATAAATTCCTATCTTTCATCTTATGCTTTTCTTTTCACTTTCCTCTATACTTTCACTTCATTTAACTCCCTTCTATGTTAAGATCTCATCAAATCCTTTAAAACTTTCTGAACAAACCCCATGCAATCGTTATTACACTTCCAATGTACAATACTATCAACTCATCTTTAATCACTGTTACTATATTAGTATCACACATAACTTATGCATGTGATCATTTCCAACACATAAAACATCATCTAGCTTATGCATGTATTTATTTCCAATTATAGCACATCAACAGAATCATTCACAAAATTTTGAAGGTTAAAATTTTACTAACCTTGTTTTAACAAAAACACTAATAGTAACCTTCGATGGAAGCATAAATAAATCTCCAACAGTGAGGTTTCAGTGATGGCTAAAAAGCAAGACTAGAGAGAAGCAATCTAACAGCTAGACTAAATTATTTGTGTTGCAAAATACAATACTAATATAAGAATCCAAACTACTGTTTCGATGATGAAGGTTCAGTAGCTTTTGGTAAAGACCAGACAATCCGAAAAGAAACAACAAAGAGCTTTAGTAACTTTGCCTTGCACAACTTGTGATACGTGCTTTAACATCCCATTGACACGTGGCCCCATTGTATGTAGATCATTTTTCATCCATATAAAGGTGCTACATGTCAATTGACTATTTTTCTTAATCTATAATACCTCAAAATTTTCATAAAAATTTCCTAAAATTCCCAATAATTTTGAAATATTACTAATAATCTCCAAATAAATTTTCGACACCTAAAAACCACAATTCTCATCTTAATCGCAATTTTAAAACCAATTATACCTAGAAATGTCAATATATGCATGTACAAATATTTGTATGTGTCAAAAATACACATTCACTTGTAAGTAAATACTCAAATATGCAAAGCATACTATGCACTACTAATTCCTCAATATTCTAACTCCCAACATGGGGTGTTACACCAAGCTCTTCAAAATCACGAGAACCGTAGCTTTCCATGACTCACACGATCATCAACATGGAGGTAGGTATATTATGTTTTTAGTAACAAGATGAAGAAATAGAAAAGATCTTGAAGAAAATAAGTGAAGGAAAGTAAGAACTCAACGTGATGAGGGTGAGGGTGAGGGTGAGGGTGAGAAGATCATGAGTGAAGAAAATGAAAATGAAGAAGAAGAGAGCATATGGCAACGTAAAAGAAAAAGAACAAAGACGGTCTTTCAATAGTCAAATGTTGTGGGTGGGTTAAAAGCAAAGTAAAAATTGCTTGGTGGGTGTCATGACACTTGCCACTCAAAAATCAAAATGACATCTTTTAATAATGGCACTTAATACCATTAATCTTTAGTCCATTTGTCACCCAATTTCTAATCTAGTTGTCACCGAATTTTCAATGTCACATTCTTAACAAATCCTAACACCATTTGCTAATTATTTCAACTGCCATTTGATACTTATTTCTACTACTAGAAATCAATTGTCTTGTCATTTGACATTTTTTCCAGTCCAAAAATACTCATAATTTTAGAAAACTTTTTCCAAATTTTCACCAAAAATTCTAAATAAATAATTATACTCTCTAAATCAATTTTCAAGACAAAATATTCACTATTTAAATCATAATCATTTGAAAATCATTTATACTCAGAATAAGTCAAATGAGTGCATAAACAGTCATTGTAATGTGTGTAATTATCAAATTTATGTGTATGTATGCTAAATGATGCATGAGCATGAAATGCGTTTCCTAGTTCTCAATATTACCTCCATATTCAGTATTTTAGGATTCTAACCCTTAACATGGGAAAAACGGGATGTTACATATAATGTATCTAGAGTGTGATTTACAACTTTATAACAATTAAATTAATACATTCATCTCAAACTAGATATTATTTAGTCAAGGAATTTTATTTTTGTAACCTTCCTCTATGACTTTAACAAATATAACATCAAGAAGCATTTATAGGCAAAATCTTTAGCATTAAGGAATCAAATGATATCCCTTGTTTGGTTGTTAGTGACTTTAATTATACTATTTCTAACTTTGAGAAGGATGTCCCTTTAAAAAGACATGACCTAAGGAACTTAAATTTAATTAATCGTGTCTCTTCTTTAGTCCTTTCATAAATGAAATGTAAGAAGAATCACTTCACTTGAAAGAGTAACCAATTTGCATATCTCTTCTAAAGGATAAAACTAAATAGAACTATGGTGAGCGTCTCTTAGTTGAATGATCTCTCAAGTTCTTAGACTCTCTTTAACCAAAACTTGTTATTTGACCATTGAATAGAGGTTTTTAGGTCAAAAATTATAAATTCTTTAAGGGAAAAATTCTTTTCCTTAAATGGTTAGAGAGAAAAACAAGGTAAGAGACTAATACCTTATAAAAGAGAGGGTAGACAATTTCTTATAAAATTGTCTATTCACATATGATCATATAGGAAACACTAAGTGATTTCATTTCACTTATGATTAGATCAGTGGGCAACCATGATTTTCTTTTTTATATATTTTTTAAGTTACTGAAAGCTAATTTTGAAGTAGGCCTCACTTTTTAGACCTTTGCTAACTTACATTATAGTAGAGGTTTTTTAAGCTCTAAAAGTGTGATTTACTCAAGCTAAAAGACTCCTACATGAAAATGTTTAAAGGCCCTAGGTTTAATCCTTTTAAATTCAGAATTGAATTTATGCAAAAGTGAGGGTTTGAATAAGTTGTCCTAAAAGGTATTAGATCCCTTTTTTTATGGTTACTTCAAATGCATGAGAATCCTAAAAGGGGTTAAAAAAAGGATATGAAAAGCTTAATTCATTTGATCAATTATTTATCCATTTCAAAGGCCAATCATCAAAGAAATAAAAAAAGAGGTAATGTTATTCTTTCAAAAGAATTTATGAAGAATTATCATTATCTATAAGCTATATAATAAAAATAGACTTCTAAAATCCTTTTAATTTGATTATTTGGATTTTACTTACATATTATCTCAACGCATTTGAGTTCCCACTTGTATTAATTAATTGGCTAGTTTAATGCAATATAAGAACCTCTTTTAGTATTACCATAAATTCAGAAGTTACTCTACTACTCAAAGGTTCTAAAGGACTTCCGACAAGATAATCCATTTTAACCCTATGTATTTGCAGTCTACATAGGATTATTTATATGATTAGTCCATAAAAACATTAATAGTAGTGGATAATTCATATTACACTGTAAATGCAAAGCCATAAAGTTATTTAACCTTCCATTTACAGATGGTCTGGTTCCCTTTAACCAACGAAAATATTCCATTAAAAATGTGTTTTTATGAATGCATTACATGTTTCAAAATATGTTTGTGCTTGTAATTAAGAACAATAAAAGTTATATATGTCTTTATATAGGGAGTTTAGAGAAAGGACCATAACTAGTAACAATCATAAGGCTTTAAATTGGGAACCATTCCTATAAATTATCATAGGATATTATTAGCTATATTAGTATTAATGTATATAGATTATAATTCTAACATCCCGTTACCTGCGGGGAAGCTAGAATAGTAAATAAGAGTGTTCAATGAGAGCTTAGAATATTTTCATGCTCATGCAAAGGTGATATGCTCTATTTCTTCATTGTGCATGTATGAATATATAGGTGTTTATACGCGAGTTAATGAAAACTTAGAGATGATCAAGAAAATGGTTTTTGAGTTGAGGAATAATTGTAAAATGATGGTTTGAGATGGGAATGAGTATTTAAATGAAAATTTAGAGGAAACATGGAGATTGAGAATGAAAGTTGGAAATGCAGAAAGTTGACAGAGCATGAATAAGTTGATTATGAATTCTTGGCTTTTGATGATTTTTCATTAAACTTGTATATTTTGGAGTATTATGAATTTATGGTGAACGAGTTGATTGAAATGGAGTAGAAAAACTAGAAATAAAAATTTGAAATGTTGGCTTTTGAAAATTGGAAGTCCGAAAATTCTGGGAATGAATAATAGGAGAGAGTTGAATTTTCGATTTGAACTCCTATGAATTTTCTGTGTTGATCTAAGTAGATTTTGACAAAATTGTCTTTATAAAAGTTGTATATCTTTCTTTTAGCTTTCCATTAATATAAGGACGATGGTGACTTTTAAGATTTTAGGCCAATTTCACCATTGTGCATAAGCACGACAGTGACATTAAGGATTAGACAAAAAGCACCATCCTGCAAAAGCACGACGGTGACGTTAGAGGTGAAGAGAAATTTGCACCGTCGTGCTTAAGCAAGATCGTGCATTTGAGATTTTGTCTTTTACAAAACAGTCTTGCTTCTTTTGACCATAACTTCTTCTCTAGACATCCCAATGACTTGATTCTTAAACCATTGGCTTAGTAAGACATTTTTCTACCTCTACGCAAAAATTGGTAGCTTTCTAAATTGATTTGAAAAAGATTGATTGAACAAAAGTGAGAGAATATGTTGGAATGATATGAATTGGTGTTGTTTTACTGAACACCCCTCAGTATGTTGATTATATCTAGATCTATAGGATTCCAAATGAGATGATGTTTGATTTGGAGTAACCTAAAGATATAGGCCTACAAATTGTCTCAAGAAGTTGAATTATGATTTAGTTTCTAAGATGTTGAATTTATGGATGGAAGTTGTACATAGTACACTATTTTTGAATGTGAACAACCGGACAATGTTTGAGGTATATCTTCCAAATTACTGAACCAAATTAAGTTATTTTGGTGTCAATGGAAAAATAAGACATTGAGAAACACTTTTCTAGAAGAGAGTATGACCAAATTACTTCAGTTTCAACTCTGATAGAACATGAACAATAGATCTGAAAGTGTGTCTAATAAAAATCTGAAAGGATTCAAAGAGAAATGAATTGTGAATTTAATGGTGTTAGTGAGTCATAAACCTAAGTATAAATTATATGTTGGGCGTCGTTTTCGAAACCCAACTCTTAAATGAAACCATATGACATGAACGTATTCCAATGAGGTCTCCTTAACCATCATCGATTTTTCTTTTTTCCATAACTTCCCAATCAATTACCTCACAATTTGTCCAATGGTGTGCCCACATAGCTTAATCACCATATTCGAACTCATTTCTCCTATTTGTGAATAAAATTTGGAAATCTTCAAACCAAGATTTCAATTTGACTTCTTTAAAGAAATTGTATCTTTAATTCTCTAGTTTACT
>JANVCQ010048224.1:0-10932 GCA_025531925.1 Erythroxylum plowmanianum
GGTAGACAAAGCTGGTGAGATTTTAAGCTTTATTTGACTGACATATTCATATCATTGTCATTGTCTTTTGATAATGCATGACCTTCATAACATGTACATCCTGATATCGGCCGGAATAAAACGGAATCCGTAACACTAGTAGCGACTAATGGTAGACAAAGCTGGTGAGATTTTAAGCTTTATTTGACTGACATATTCATATCATTGTCATTGTCTTTTGATAATGCGTGACCTTCATAACATGTACATCCTGATTTTGCCTTGAATTTTTATTTGAGGCCACATTTTTATCATATGCATTAACATGGAAATGATTAGGCATTCTTTGTTTTTCCGAACTACATTAGCCAAATAGCCACCCTATTGACATGGTTTTTCCCTTGTTAACCCCCTTTGAGCTATATACCTTTCTTTTTGTATAAACAACATTTTATGCTTTTAAACTTAACCAAATGTTTTACCCAAGTCATAAAGCTAGTGAAGCATTTATGATTTGTGGGTTTGTGGATGTACAAAAGTATAAGTGTGAGGGTGTGCATATGAGTGGGTTAGTTAATGTTGGGATTTTTTGTTATGTCTTATCATTGAAATTCCCATTTTGATGTAGCTTATTTTAATTTTTATAAGGAAAAGAAAGATATAGAAGAGAAAAGAAAAGAAAATGAAAAAGAAAGAAAGAAGAAAAAGAAAAAGAATGAAATTTTCTTTTTTTTTTAAATACTTGTATCTAGGAGCAAGTGCATATGTGTTGAACAGTTGTTTATGATTAATGCATTCTTCTAAAGTTGCGATGACTGTGTTATTTGAGTATATCGAATATAAGGTAGATGTTCGCTTGGAAGGTTAACTCTTTCATGGTTTCAATGTATTGTAATCAATTGTATAAGTGATGCCTTCAAATTGGTATATGTTTCATGTGGTTTATGTGTGAGAGCTGAATTGGGTTGTGAAATATAAATGTTATATTTGTCATAACTGACAGTACCTAGTTTTTAATAAGTGTTGCTTTGTTTCACTAGCTTTGATGACTTTCATGCTACTTATCCCAAATATATCTCACCTTAACTTAACCCATATTACAACCTTGAAAAGTCCTTTAATCCATGATTTTGCATGTGAATTATAGTGGTGAAGAAATGAAATGATATGCAAAGTTCTGGATTGTCATGATTATGAATGGTGTTAAGTGTACCTATAGATATATTTTACTTAAATACATTTTTTGAGTCTACCATTAGATTGCTCAATTTTTAAAGATGATTCTTGTTGATTCATCATGAGTAGAAGCATTGAATGTTGAATTCTTTCTATGATTTTTAAAAGTCATTCATCTTTGGTTATGATTATATAGTCTTGGAAAATATAGGAATTAAGTAAATGTGTCAAGTCTTTGAGCTTAATTTGGATGTTTTGCCTGAGGATGACCAAAAGCTAAGTGTGGGGGGAAAATTGATATGTGTTTAATTATTTCATAACACTTAGCGATTAACGACATGAAATTGCTTAAGATATTTATTTTGACACCTATGTGATTTTAGGCATAAGTTGGAAGCAAAGAAGTTAAAGTGAGTTTAAGCTCTATATTTTAGCCATTTTTTGAAGATTAATTTGTACTTGTCTTCATAGAGCAAAAACAAGAAAATTAAAAGACAAGAACAAAATTAAAAGAAGAACAAAATGCAAAGAACAGTGAATGAAGATGGACAACTAGAAAAAGAGACAAAAATGACAATGAAGCATGAAGAAAATGCACATCTCCAAGATGTCCAATGTATACGTGAAAAACGCAGACCATATATGTGTTTCATTCAGATGAAACACATAGCTCTAAGACATCCAACGTATACCTAAAAAATGTATGTGAACAACTACGTAAAACATAAATGAGGAGTGCGTTTTAAGAAGAAGCAGATGCAAGGGTTTTCACATGAACAGTAACGTGGTCATCATACTTGTTTGTCACATCAACAACAATGAGGGGTGCGTAAGAGAGCTGGGTGAGAGAATAGCCGTAGAAAGGGTGAAAATGTGAATAATAGCATGACCCAAGAAGTTTATTTGTCACATAAGTGAATAATGAGAGCAAATAGAGAAGAGAGCTATATGAAAAAGAAGAGAGGGAGAGGCAGTGAAGAGAGCCGAAGGGGGCTTCAGCTACAGATAATAAATAGGTGTTGAAGCATTTTTTGGGAGAGATTCATGATGAGCTAGACGTTCCAACTCGGGTTAAGTATTTTTTTATTATTTCTTTCTCTTATTAGAAATTGAATGTGTTATCCTGTGTTAATTTATTTGGGTATTGTGTATAGATAATCAGATTTTCATTATTGTTCAGTTATTTGTATATGAACCCATTAGGTATTATGAAAATATGATTTTAATGTATTCATTGAATCATTTAATTGCGAACTCATTTCTAGAATTTCGATACAAACTATAGTTGTTATGTTGAAATTCATATGTAGCTACTAATGATTCGTAATCATTAGGTATAAAATAACCTAGGTCAAATGATGCATCGTATGTAGTCGTTGCCTTGATTAATCAATTTTCCTAATTTGTAATGTTACTGCCTAATTAAATCTAGAGATCGTTTCTAGGTTATTCGATGGTTAGGTTTAATTAACGATCATATCTTGATTAAACAAAACCTAAGGGAAAACTTGGGTTAATTATTAACCTACGATTAATAGTTGCTAGGAGACGTTTGAGAATAACAAATCAATGAAATATGCTTAATTAGGATGTAGGCCAAGATTGAATCAAAGAACTGAGTCCCTATATAATTCTCCACTTTTATCATTTTTCTTATGTTTTGTTTAATTTATTTTTATTAGTCTAATTTTATTTTATTTCTTGTTTAAAAAATCCAAAATCCACCTTTTTCCTAAACACCGATTAATTTCATTTCATAAACTCTACACACACTCTCTATAGGATCATTCTAAACTTACCACTGCTATAGTAGTAGTCTAGTTATTTTCTTTTAACTAGCGTTATGATGCATGGTCACCCATTTCTAACCTTACAAAGAATCGTAGGCTTTAAGATAGACCTTAATTTCAAAAGCTAAGTCAAGGATTAAGAAAATGTGGATTTTATTGGAATGGACCAAAGACTAGAACCTTTAAGAATATAGCTATGGAAACATCTGATCCATAAAGAATTCTTATCCAATAAGATGTTCCAAAGATTTTTTATCAAAGCTATTCCATTAAAGTTACCAATAAAGGTGAATCCTAAACCACCCTACTCTTTTCTCATGCATACCTGTGGCCATTTGACCTTGGAAAAGTGGCTATATGAAACCTTATAATAGCTTCTCAATAGTCTTGATGACTCCTTTGGCTAGAGTCATGTTGATGAGCTGCAATCACCTTTCAAATGAGAGCACTTTATTCATCCACAAACCCAATCTTCTCTGTATTTTCTAAAATAAAGGGTAATATACAGAGAATTATATCCTTGTGGTAGTAATGGGCAGCCCTAAATAGGTTAAAGGAGAAGGCTTGCTATTCATAGCAATGATTTGGGAGATCTTGTTGTGTCTAATTTTTATTGATTTTGCTTGCCTTCATATATTGATTTTGGTTACAAATTCTTGTGTTTTGATCCAAATGTGAGATGAATTGAGTGAAATTGGTGTGAAAATTACATGAATGTTAATTTGATTATCTTTTGAATGTTGCATGAAAAATTAGAAGAATTATGCATGAAAGGATGAAATGGGATGTGATCAAATGCATGAAATTAATTAATTCAAGCATAAAATGGTGTCACACCTGTGACTGTGGCAATGGGAGTCACATATGTGACTCCTATGACCACATTATGCACATCCATGACAAGTTTTTTCTTCAATTCATCTAATTATTATGTGGCATCTACAGGTTAAAGGCTCGAAAACTTAAACCTAAACCTAAAAACAGACTACAAATAAAAGGATAGCGACTAACAACGGAGGCAACATTTATTCTTCATATTTTAGACATTCTAGGAACAAAAAAGAAAGAAGAAAGAGAAGGTGTGGAGGCAGAGTGGCAGAGAAGAAATTCGACTAAGAAGACAGAAGAGAGAAAGAACAGATAAAGGAAGTAAAGGTGGAAGCAACGTGAGCAATCGATCTTCTGGGTGAGAACCAAGCAGAAGCAAAAGGCGAGAGTCAATGTAGAAAGCTTAAGAGTTATAGGAGATCACTGCAACTCTCTCATTTAAACACTTGTTTGCTCCTTCTGTTTATTATTTCTCTATTGTTTTACTAAACTTACTCCTCTATTAGTTGATAGACTCATACTCTGTTAGCATTTGATAGTTCATTTTGGTAATTCACTTAGTTTATTGCTTTAATACTTCTCTTATACTGATAAACATGGGGTTGAAGTATATGAAGATGATGAATCTTGTTTGTTACATGATGGGATGATCTCTTTTTCTTGAGGATTAAAGTAGCTATTTCAGTCAAATATGCATGATTAAAGGTCTGTGTTGTTTTCTTATCTTTGCTATAGTTTCTAAATTGAATGGATGTAAAAGCATAACCAAACTTTACATCATTTTGGTATTAAATGAAGGATCGAGAGAAGAACTTTAATATGGAAAAAAATGTTGGAGTTATGTACATATAATGCCCTAAAAGCAAGGATATTTACTTAAAACTTAATTTTCTTCCAGTTACTTTTGTAATGAAAATATTTATTATTAATAAAACAAAAGAGTATGATTTTTATGAGCATTATATATTTAGTCATACGGTACCGAGATTCTTTGTAAGTAATATACATATACATAGAGATGTATAGGAAACATATATATTATTAGAATCTAAAATAATTGGTTCATAGTTGAATAATCAAGTTGGTTGATTATAGTTTAAACTGCAGTGTTGTGATTTATCTTCGAGTAAGTAAAAGAGCTTACTTCAAGGAAATGATGAGTTTCATATCAGGATAGTAGTTGATTATCGATAATGGCACTATTAAATGAATCTGGATTTAAGTATGCTTTAAAGAATAAAGTGGGTCGTTACTTTAATATTAAAACATACAATTTAAGCATTCGTTTATTATGGACCACAATCTTGATAAGTGGTAAACTCATATGTGTTTCATAATAATTCTTGATATGATCGGAATGGATTTTTACAGAATATCAATCCAGTGTCTGCATGCTGGAATTATTAATTGAAACATGTATCAGAGAGCATTCACTCAAATAAAAAGTTCATAGTGATATCATCACTTCTAGATGTTTTATGAAAATTGGTGATTAAATTAGTGCCAGTAGTTTGATGGACTAACTACCCATCAAGTCTTAACACCAAGATGAGATCTTATGTGTTAATCACCATATAGAGTAAAAACGAGAGATCTAGAAGGAAAAATCAATATAAGGGCAAAATGGTAATTTGATCCTTTATTGTGCGGATGGCTCTAATATGGTTCATATTAGACTTTGCAATTGGACATCTTATTTGAAACATGTGTTCTCATAATATTTAGTAATTCAAGAGTTCAACTAATTGTATTTAGTAGAATGAAATTTAGTTAATAAGCTGGAATTAATTCTAATGAAATTAAATTAATTCCGGGCTTATTGGAGCTTGAATTATATAAGTCCGTTTAGATTCCCCATTTGGTTTCTAGGAAGATTATCAAGCAAAGTAAGAAATACAAATAGAGGTTTTAAAGCCTACGATTGAATGTTGGGCTTGACTAATTAATTGTTAATTAGAAGCCCAAATGAACATTCAGAAATGGGCTAGACTTTGGTTTAATTTGATTAATTAGATTAATTAAATGAAAACAAAGTTATTAAAGATAAATGGAGGAGGAATTTAGGTTTTAATGGACAAAATTTGCAACTGCACATTTAACATTAATTTGCAATATTTAAGATGGTTTTTAACATGCTTTATCATCATTAAATGGAGTAATGTTCTTATCATTAAATGGTTTAATGGTGGTCTTTTAATGATAGCATGTAACCTATTAGCATTCATTGGATTAAAGAAGAAAAAGGTGCATTTGATGGACCATCTTCCTTCTTTCACCACTAAAAATAGAAATTGATATGTGTTATTTAGGTTAATAGTCTTTTCATATAGTCATCTTAAAGGCGAATGAGAAGAGCCTCATTTATTAGCTTCTTTATGATTGATTAAAGAATGAAGTGATGCATTTGATGCATATCTCTTCTTTCTTTTGATGTTAACCAAAATTAAGAAGTGAGAAGGTGTTCTTGCATTTTTTTACTCTCTCTCTCTCCTATCTTGCATGGTATAGCCGAAAATTGCATGAGAGGTGTCTCATCTTTGGCTTCATTATTCTAAGGAAAAATCTCTTCAAGTGTTTCTTCTCCTTTCCTACCAAAGGATCTTGTAAACCAAGTTTCCCAAGAAGAACAAGTGGTAGATCAGATTGGTCAAGGATACAATATTGAGAAGAGGAAATAATAACAAGAAGAGGATACATCACCTAGGAGAGGATACATTGTCAAGGATAGGATAACACAACGAAGGGTTAAAGCTACAGCGAAGGAGTCAGTAAAAATTTCTATCTTGTTAGTTTGCAAATGTTTATCCTTATACCGTATCATATATACACTTAACCGCAGTCCAATGCTCTATTCTTGGATTGGACTGAAATCTGCTTACCAATCCCATTGCGTAATAAATATTTGATCTAATCCATAACATTACGTACATTAAACTTCCAACTACCAAAGCATATGGAATGTTACGCATGCGTTCATCCTCCTTTTGGGTTTTAGATGCTTGTTCCTTTGCTCAAATGTGCCTCTCCTCTTGCTCCTCTTGTCTTTCTTTATTTCCTTTATATAGGCAAAAAGTTCAATTTAATAGGGTTGCAAATTGAAAACCCATAAAGTATTTTCACTAAAATTGATTCAGGAATACTAAAACCCATGCATTTCCTAAGCTTCATGAAACCATAAATCCAAAGGATTAAAATCAAACTTACCTTGAATCTTCACCAAATGATAAGATTGTTGGCTCAAATGGAAGCTCTTGTCTTCCTCTTTCTTTTTCCCTTCTTGCACAACCCAAAAATCTCTCTTAAAACTAAGAAAGATGGAACCCTAACTCAACTCTCTTCTTTTCTCTCGAACACCGAAATTCTCTTCCTCTTTCTTTCTTTGTTTTAGGTTTTCTCTTCTTTGTCTCCTTTCTAATTTCATTTTTCCTTCTTCAAATGCAAGACCACTTTGTTTTCTTCCTGTTTTACCCTTAATAAGTGTAGAAAGTTCATTTTCCCTTCATTTTATTGCTTATGTCTTTGATGCTTAAGTGACATATCAAAAATGTCCTTCATGCATTCTTAACACTTTTAATTCAACTAACCCAATGAAATAAATCCTACTAATAAAGCATCATAATTAACTCCCAAAAATTTATTCTATCAAAACCTCATAAATTATTCCAAACCATGCTAAATTCACTAAAAAAATTCGGGGCCAATATTTCTCCCCCCTCTTAAAAGAAATTTCATCCTTAAAATTCTTACCTGAATCATTAAAGAGATATGGATACTTCTCCTTCATGGCTTCCAATGGTTTCTCCATAAGACTTTAACGAATTGAGCTGTCTTGTTCCTGAGGACCTTTTCCTTAGTGTCCACAATCTCCACTAGAGTCTCCTCATAAGTTAGATCATCTCTCAACTGAACCTCAGAAATCTGAACGATATGAGAGGGATCTGATCTGTACCTCTTCAACATCGAAACATGAAAGACATCATGTATCTGTGATAATTCTGGTAGTAGCGCCAACTTGTAGGCAAGCGACCTAATTCTCTCAACAATCTTGTAGGGACCCACATATCTTGGGCTCAACGTGCCCTTTTTGCCAAACCTCATGACTCCTTTCTAAGGAGATGTCTTAAGAAAGACTTTCTCACCAACTTTATACTCCATCTCCTTTCAATATGCGTCGTTATAACTTTTCATTCTATCTTGAGTTGCTTTAAGCCTCTACTCAACTAGATTGACCTTGTCAACTGTAATCTAAAGAAACTCTAGTCCTATCAGTTTCCTTTCTCCTTCTTCATCTAGCATATCGGAGTTCTACATCTCTATCCATACAGTGCCTCATAAGGATCCATCTGAATACTCGAATGGTACAAATTATTGTAATCAAATTCAAATAATGGAAAATGCTCGTCCCAAGCTCCCTTGAAATCCATCACATATGCCTTGAGCATTCCTCAAAGGTTTGAATAGTCCTCTCAGATTGGCCATCTATTTGAGGATGAAAAGCAGTGTTAAAATTCAACTTGATTCCCAGATCCTCTTGTAAGCTTCTCCAGAATCTTGAAATAAACCGAGGATCTTTGTCAGAAACTATAGAGTCAGGGATTCCATGCAATCTCACTATCTCATCAATATACTTCTTTGCTACCACATGCAGAGAATTAGTCTATTTAATTGCTAGAAAATGGGCTGACTTTGTCAAATGATCAACAATAACCCATATAGCATCATGCTTCCTACAAGTCTTGGGCAAACCCATCAGAAAATCCATAGTCACCCTTTGCCACTTCCACTTAGGAATGGACAATGGCCTTAACTTGCCTGAAGCTGCCTGGTGTTTAGCCTTGACTTACTGACACACTAGACACTTGCTTGCATATTTTGCTACATCCTTTTTTATGCCTTTCCACCAGAAATGATCTTTCAAATCTCTATACATCCTGGTGCTACCTGGGTGTATAGCATAAGGTACGTTATGTGCCTCGTCAAGTATCTCATCCTTTACCTCCTAGACATTCAGAATATATATTCTATTTCCTATAACCATAAGTCCATCATCCCTCACTACCACTTCAGATTTCGTACCATTTTGAATTTCTTCTCGAAGTTTATTCAATTCTGCATCCTATTCTTGCAACTCCTTAACTTTCTCCCTAAGTATTGGTCTCACTCTGAAATTTGGAATAATGCGATCAGATTCCTCATATATCAAGCTTATTCTAAGCTTATTCATCTCCTCCAATAATGATAGATAAACAATCTGAACATGAGCTATGGAGGATTTCCTACTTAAGGCATCAGCCACCATATTTTCCTTTTTTGGATGGTATTCAATCAATAGGTCATAATCCTTGAGTAACTCTAACCACCTTCTTTGTCTCAAATTCAGCTCTTTATAACTTAATAAATACTTAAGACTTTTGTGATCCGTGAAAATACTCGTCTGAACTCCATACAAATAATGTCTCCAAATCTTCAGGGAAAATATTATTGCTGCCAATTCCAGATCATGGGTCAGATAATTCAGCTCATACGGCTTCAGTTGCCGCGAGGCATAAGCTATCACTTTGTCTCCCTACAGCACACAACCCAAACCCTTTCTTAAAGCATCACTATAAACTGTATAACCCTCATCTCCTAGAGGCAAAGTCAGAATTGGAGCACTTGTCAATTTGTGCTTAAGCTCCTTAAAGCTTTTTTGACATTTATCACTCCAGCTAAACTTCTTGTTCTTCCTTAATAACCTGGTTGGTGGAGCAACTAAGATAGATAATCCTTCAATGAACCTCCTATAATATCCTGCTAAACTAAAAAAACTCCTCACTTTTGCCACTGACTTTGGTACATGCCAATTTACCACTGCTTCAATTTTTCTCGGATCAATTTGTACCCCATCCTTCGAAATCACATGTCTAAAGAATACTACCTCTTGAAGCCAAAATTCACATTTGTTGAATTTGGCATAAAGTTCCTTCTCCCTCAGTGTTTGCAACACTATCTTGAGATGTTTCCCATGTTCCTCTTCGCTATTGGAATAAACCAGAATGTCATTTGTAAATATGATGACAAACTGATCCAGATACTCCTTGAAGACCTTATTCATGAGATCCATAAATGTAACTGGAGCATTGGTCAATCCAAATGGCATAACTAGGAACTTATAATGCCCCTACTATGTCCTAAAGGCTGTCTTGTTTACACCAGACTCTGTGATTCTGAGCAGATGATAACCTGATCTGATCTCAACCTTTGATAAGTCCCTTGCTCCCTACAACTGGTCGAATAAGTCATTGATTCGTGGCAGAGGATACTTGTTCTTAATATTCACCTTATTGAGTCTGCGATAATCAATATACATCCGTGATGATCCATCCTTCTTCTTAAGAAACAGAATAAGTGCTCCTTATAGCAATGAACTTGGCCTTATATACCCCTTCTCTAATGGCTCTTCCAACTGTTCCTTAAGCTCCTTCAGCTCAGCTGCAACCATTCTATATGGTGGTATAGAAATGGGTAGGGTACTAGGAATTAAGTCGATGAAAAACTCAATTTCCCTCACCGGTGGCAAACTAGGTAAGTCTTCTAGAAACACATTTAGAAATTCCCTTACAACTAGAAAATCCTCTAACTTCCCTTCTCATATTGATATCCACAATGTGTGCCAAGAAGGCTTCACATCCTTTTCCTATCATCCTGTCAATATACAAAGCTAAAACAACTCTTAGTGATGGCATTCTTCTATCTATTTTGAAAATCACCTTCTATCTATTGCCTAGATCAAATTCCACCTCCTTGAGGCTACAATCTAACTTCGGATGATACTTCTCCATGGCATCCATTCTAAGTATAACATCTAAGCCTTTTATGTAGCACCCCACTCTCAAAGGACACATACCCGACATCCATGGTGATATTCGAGTACGTATCCCACAAGGGTGGCATGCTAAAATAACCATTCAGTCAAAATTCCTTACAAAACTTTTGTTTCTTTAAAACAAAGTATACGTATGCGGAAATCATTAATAAAATCAGGCCCACTTCTTTTTAAAACATTTTCAATCACAAGTTACAATTATTACAAACATTAGTACTCAACAACCACTTGGGCCCATTTCAGATACGTAACACTTCAATCAAAATGTTATTTCATTACCAACTCAATCACATA
>JANVCQ010048242.1:0-10932 GCA_025531925.1 Erythroxylum plowmanianum
TATTGGATGAATGTTAATTGGGTTATTTTTTGAATTTAGCATTAGAACACCAAAGTCACGTAATTTTTTCGTTAAATGTTATGTCACCACCATGCAAAGTGGTGATTTTATGTCACCAATGTGCATGGTTAACGCATAGGGGTGGCAAGGGAGTCACACCTATGCACACACCCGCGACTCCCCATACACGTGTGTGACATACCAAGTACAGGTGTGTAAGGGGATGTCACACCTGTGACTCCCCATACATGCATGTGAGAAGTTTTAACATTAATTTGGCTTTAATATGTGGCAGTTCATGACATGAGGGCACGCAACCCTAAACCTAAAGAGAGTCTAATAAAAGGAAGAGAGGGTGGCGGCTGATGAGGATTCATTCAGTATTTTGTTAGTTCACTCATAAAGAGACTCAGATAGAGGGGAGGTGCAGAGGGTTAGAGAAGAAGAAGATAAATAGAATAGAGAAACAGAGAAAGGAAATAGAGTGAGTTGGGTGAATAGCAAGACAACAGAAAGGTGGAAGCTTTAAAGAGGCCAAAGGCGATAGTTGGAGCTAAATCCCATTCAACTTGAGCAAACATTCCTCTGGGGAAGAAGCTGAAGATAAAGCCGAAGCAGAAGGTGAGAGCTAAAGCTAAAAGCTTGAGAGGGACTAGCGATCTCCACAACTTTTCATTTGATGATTTGTTTGCCTATTTTATTTCTCATTTGTTGCTTTGTTTCTTTCATCTTACTATCTACTATTAATTGACTTATACTCTTATTACTTTACTTGAATGTTATTTGTTTCTTTTGATAATCCATTCGGTAATCACTATTTTATTATTTCTTTAATAATTTTGTTGACAATAACATGCGATTAAAGTGTTTAATGATGATGAATGTGGTGATATCTGTGATGGGTTGATCTCTTTTCTTGAGAATTAATGTAGTTATTTAGTTGAATATGTATGACTAGGTTACGAATATGTTGTCTTAATTATTGCTGTGGTTTTTGAACTAAATGGATGTAATAAAATGACCAAACATTGCATCATTTTAATGTTAAATGAAGATTCGAGAGATGAAGTTTAATATGAATCGTAAACTATGGACACTTAGGTTAAGAACTAGAAATATGTTAACTTAAGTGGTAATTGGTGGTCAGTTTTTCATTATTAAATCAAATAGTAACTTTTTGAATACGAAAGTTAGACTAGTTCATTATTCAAATCAATTTAGAACCTAACTATTAATTTTAGTAAGACAATAATCCAATCATTTTTCCTTAATCATGCACATGAGATTAAATTAGTGAAATTAATTCCCAATATTTTTTCTACTTCGATTAATCTTTTTGTCTTTACTCCCAATTGATTTTATTTACTTTTCAATTTAATTTTGTAATTTTTCTTAAAATCTTTCACTCAACAATCAGGATAAAATGTTTAGTTCGTGGGAGACGACCTTGTGTTATCAACTACAATTGTCTCGTATACTTGTAAGTAGGATAGCCTAGGTCTTTTTAGAGCTTTTTAGGCAAAATAAGTTTTTGACATCGTTGCTGTGAAGGTGTTTAGTGTTTTGAACTTGAATTAATTTTGATTATTTTTGTTAAAGTGATTTTGATTGTTTCGTCGATTGTTTGTCTATTTATACATACATTTTTGTTGTGTTATTTCCTCGAGTTATTTAAGTAATTTTCTTATTAATTTACTATTATTTTTATTTGGTTTATGCAAGGAAGGAGGTCTTAGGAAGGTGAACTTACTCCCTTTAAAGACAATGTACATCAGATAAAAGAACTTTCAAGGGGCTTTAAAGACAATCTCGAGGGATTCAAACTAGTAGAATAAGATATGGGTGAAAGGAAGCTAGTAATGAAGGAGTATGTCATACCGATAATTGGTACTTCTACTTCATGCATTCGTCTAGGAGAGGCAGCCAGAAACTATGAGTTGAAGAGTATCCACTACAACATGTTGCCATCTTTCTGTGGGGTTTCCAATGAAGACCCTTTAAACTTCATTTAGGAATTCTATGCCACTCTCTAGACTTTCCCGTTGGATGGTCTAAATGAAGATCAACTCAGGATCAGGTGCTTCCTATACGCATTGAAGGATTAGGCTAATGCATGGTTGATGACCCTTCCACTAGGTTCATTAACTATATGGGAAGAGGTGTGCAACAAGTTTATGGGAAAGTTTTATTCCCACTAGAAGACTTCTGAGTTGTAGACAAAGATAGCTACCTTCAATCAGATAGAGGGAGAGCCATTCCATAAGGCATAGGAACACTTCAAACTTCTGCTCATTTAGTGTCCATACCATCATTTTCCATTCCATATCCAAAACTAGTTTTTTTATGATGGATTGACATAACAATGTTAGTATACGGTGAATAATGTCGTAAGAGGAGCTGTGGCAGAGAAGATGGCTAAAGAAACATATGAGATCTTCAAAATGTTAAGGGTCAATTCTCATCAAAAGAGCGTGAGAGGAAGAAGAGCTAGAGTTCATAAAGTGATTTGAATCAAGAATTGGTTATATAGTTAGCTGAGCTGACGAGGCATATGAAGATGTTAACTATAAGGCTACCCCAAAATGTTCTAAATCAAAGCTTATGTGGTATATGTGGAACTTGTGGTTATGGAGCTAATGCTTATTCGTATTCTTGTATACATTTTATAGATGGAGAGGAACAAGTGAACTGGCTCAATAGTTTTCAACCAAGGGAGCGAAATGATCCATACTCAAACACTTACAATCTTGGTTGGAGAAACCCTCCCAATTTTTCATGGAAGTCTAATAATTCACCAGTATAGGCCTAACAATAATACAAAACTTTTAAGAGGCCAAACTATTACCAAGGGCAATCCTCACTTCAAAACCCACTAAGCAAGCCTTCGTTGGAGGAAAGAATGAATGCATTTATTCAGGTCACAACTCAAAATCAAGAAATGAACAACAAGAGGTTCGATTCTTTAGAGAAATCTATGAAGAGGATTAAGATCCAAGTAGGGCAACTCACAGCTCAATTGCACAACAATCAAAAAGGGAAGTTGGTTAGCAAGCATATGCAATCACTATTATGAGAAGTGGTAAAGTAATCGATAAGCATGTTGAGATCCCTTCTAATCTTTTTGGTGCAGGTAATCAATAGGAGGAGAGCCTCCCTAATGAAGAAAGTAAGCAGAATGGAGGAAGCAATGGGCATGACAACCCTTCAAGTTAGTTCAAAAGGATGAAAAATTAGGGTATACAACTGACTGTAATGAAGGACCAAGATTACAAAAGGCGACTAAACCTTATAGACCACTGGTCCCATATTCGAGCAGCCTTAAGGAATCGAAACAAGATAAGCAACTTTATGATCTTTATAATATGTTTTCCAAAGTTAATATTAACTTGTCTTTTTTAGGTGTGATAAAAAACATTCTAGCTTATATGAAGTTCTTCAAAGAACTGAGCACCAAGAAATGGAAGCTATAGTCAAACAAGAAGGTGATAATTTTAGAGGTTGCAAGTATGGCGCTACAACAACAATTACCCATCAACTTGAAGGATCTAGGGAGTTTTCTTGTGCAAGTATCAATGGGTAATAATGATGAGGTTAAGGGTATACTTGACCTTGGGGTGAGTATATACCGTATGCCTCAATCTATTTATAAGAAACTGGATCTAGAATAATTAAGACTAGCCAATATGTGCCTACAATTAGCTGATAATTCAATTCATTATCTGAAAGGAATAATGGAAGATGTGTTAGTGAAGGTTAGTAGATTGATTGTTTAGACTTTGTGGTCTTAGACATGGGAAAGGTTAAACAACAAGGGAAGGAGCACGCCATACTCTTAGGGAGGCCTTTTATGACCACTACTAATACCTTAATTGATGTGAAAAATGAAAAGTTGAACATGACTATTTTAGCAGAAATAATAGAATTCTCAATCTTTAATGTTGAGACTGTTCCTACATCTATTGTTCATAAAGAATGCTCTTGTCTTGATCAGTTTAATCTTGAAGAATTTGATTTTGTGTTGTAAGAAGAAGAAGAAAAGAAGTTGAGTTTAGTGAGGGAGATTGATAAGTGTTGTCAATTGTTGGATGATGCGACTGCGAGAAAAGTTGGAAAATTTTTGGAGAAGAAGAGCCATAAAGAGAAGGCAACAATGGAATCGATCACTTTGGATGATCCACCTTGAGCATAACAGTTGAGGTGTCTAGCTAAAAGACATTAAAGAAACACTAAATGGGAGGCAACCCATATCATTCTGTTTTGTCTTTCAATTTAGCTGTTTGTTATTTCTTTTAGTGAAACTCGACTTAATCAATTTGCTTTGTGTGCATAGACCTTCTTTTCAATCTCTTCTGTTTGTCTTCCTCGCATCTATCTCCACTCCTTAATTTCAAATGCCATGATTATTACCATGCTTCACATTGCATCGACATAGCTACCACCGCACTTTCGTATCGTATTCCTTTCCCTATTTTTTATTGCTCGTACTAAATACAGTTTAATTTCTTTTAGTCTTTAATGTTTGTCCTCGTTCATGTTAATTTTTGTCTTTTGTCCAAAACCCCTCTTTTTTACTTTATTATGTCACATTAAGAATAATGTGATGTTTAAGTGTAAGGAAGTATTAATTGTGTATTGTGTGTTTTGATTTCCCATTTATTATTTAGAGATGAATGATCATTAAGTGAACTAAATCGGGATTAGAAATGCATAATATGAGTGAATGAGTGTACTTGCACGCTTAGACTGATTAACTTGGATTTCAGTTAAAAGGACATTAGCTTGTTGTGATAAATGAATGACATTTTTCATTTGGTAAGAATTTGAGCCTTTTTGAATCATTAAACACCAATTTTGAGTATTCTTTGTTCTTTCATGATTAAGGAACTCTATAAATTGCTTGCAAATACTAGTTGAGATCACATAACCTTAAGCAAATGTTGAAATGATGAAGGTAACTAGGATTTACCCTATTAGCTTAAAAAAGTCACCATAATGTCACCTTTATTGAGCTACCTTTAGCTTAAATGAATCCATTTCTTTCTTTAAACCCAAAATATGAGCCTGGACCTTGATTGTTTGTTCGCTTCATTACACCTACCATAAGGGCAAGTTGAGCATTTGAAAAGGTATAATTGGGTTTAGGTAATAAGTGTGGGGGAATCATAGCTTATAGTTGGCTTTTAAGTTAGGGATGGGTATGGTTGTAGTAATTTTCTCTCCTCTATGTTTTTCTTCCCTTATTTCCTTGTTTTAAATGAATAAATAAATAATAAAAAAGAAAAAAGAAAAATGAATTGAAAAGAAACAACGGAAAGAGAAGACGACCAGAAAATGAAAGAAGAGGAGAGACATAAAAATGAGGAGTGTTAACTTTATTACTCGAGAGGAAAGAATTAAGTATTTTATTTTTCATTTTTCTGAATTATTTTAAATGCTCAATTAGTTCAATGGTTTTAAACTATAATTTTCATTATTTTTTCCTATCCTTAGCTCGGCCCCACTACAACAAAAAAGACCTTCGGATTGATGTTTGTGTTTGATATGAGTGGTGGAGATTGGATTAGTAAGCAAGCCTATGGTAGATACCTTACATGATGTGAACGATGAGTGAATATTTACTACCTTTGAATGCTTGAGAGGATGGAGAGTGGAGTGAGTGCCTATTGCACTTGTTGATCGCTCTTTGAATTGAAGTGCTTGTTGATTTTGGCTAATTATGTGCAGAATTGCTTCTCCATAGAGTATTATGGGTTTTAAGTTCTTAAATTGTGTTTATTGGAATGATCGTTGATATCTTTAACTATTATTTGGGAAAATTGTTGTTTTCATTATTTGTTCTTCTATAGTCTAGTACACTTTATTATGCTTAAGGACAAGCCTAGTTTAAGTATGGGGTAACTGTTGCGTCAAATTTCTATTACATTTAATTGCCTTCATACCTTGATTTTGGTTACAAATCCTTGTGTTTTGATCCAAATGTGAGATTAATTGAGTGAAAATGATGTGAATACTGTATGAATGTTAATTGGGTTATGTTGTGAATTTTTCATTAAAAGACCAAAGTCATATAATTTTTGCATTAAATGTTATGTTACCACTGTGTAAAGTGGTGATTTTATGTCACCATTGTGCATGGTTAATGCACTGGAGTGACAAGGGAGTCACACCTGTGACTCCCCATGGATGCCCGTGAGAAGTTTTAACATTAATTTTGGCTTTAATATATGGCAGCTCATGATGTGAGGGCATGCAACCCTAAACCTAAAGAGAGTTTAATAAAAAGGAAGAGAGGGTGGCAACCGATGAGGTTTCATTCACTGTTTCATTAGTTCACTCACAGAGTGTAATAGCCAGTTTTCCATACTAAGGGTTAAAGCGTTAGAATTTTACATATAAGTCATATCATTGAGAGTTCATGAAATGCATTTCATTCAAAAGCATATCATTAACATACACACATGAATTATGAATTAGTACACATTGTAAAAATAATATATACACTCAATTGACATATTCTGGGGTATGAAAGGTTTAAAATGAGCATGATATGAATTGTGTATTATTTATGTCTTGAACTTTGGTTTGGTGGATTATAAGTAGTAAACTTGGAATTCATTATTACAATTGGAAAATTGATGAATTAAAGTGTACATTTAGTCTAAGAAAAATGCCAAGTGGCATGACAAGTTGACATGGAAAATTAGGATGACTAAGCCTATAATTGAGTGGCATAGATAAATGAGTGACATTTCGCATAGGTAATTAATTGACAAATGACAACAATGAATTAGTGGCAAATGGACAAATAAATAGGTGACATTTGGTGGCCTATGAAGAAGATAAGTGGCTAGCATGCTTAAAGACAAATGTTAATCTAAAATAATGACACCTTGCACCCAGTTGAACTAAACAAATGCTGGAAAAGTTTCTACAGTGTTTTTTCTTAACTCTTCACTCTCTCAACCGAAACCTACATTCATCTCATAGATTTGCATTTTTGGTTTAAGTCTTTCTAAATGGCTACACCAAAATCTATGCTTTTACCCTCACAAAGTTAGGTAAAGAATCATAACATAGTTGTTCCTGTTAAAGTCTTTGATCCTAGCTGAAAACCATCCAATTCGTACCTTGAATTTGTGATGATTTTGCACGCATGGGGAGCTGAATTAGTTTGATCTTTGAGGTGGAAAATTAAGCAAGACAAGTAAATTAAAGATTGATCTTTATGACATGTTATAATATAAGGGTTATGATGATTGAATTGGGATGAATTGCATATGATGCTGATGATGAATTGTTCTAGAAATTGATACTTAAACTTGGATTCCTTTATGCCTAATTTTTGATGTATAAAAACCTTAGGATATAGGTTGTTTCATCGATGAATTGTATTGGGATTTAAGGTATAATGAAGGTGACTTTATGTTTAAAAAAAGGTGCTAATATCGTAACCTTGAAATGGGAAAGAGCTAGGACTACATGTATGATCAAATGAATGATAGTTTCTGTTTTGATTTTGATGCATGAAAGACCATAAATTGTGAGCTACCAAATCAATGGTTTGAATTGGAATTGGATATGGAATTGAGGAATTGACATACAATTAAGGTATAATTGAGATATAAGTGATGGATTATCATGAAAATGTGTTGAATTTGGTATGAAGATTGTAAAAGCTGGAAAAAATTTTGAAGGAAAAGGATGGTGAACCTTCGGTTCACCCATCCCATGATCATGGGAGCTACATTAACTCCTTCCCAAGATCGTGGGCAATGTATAGAAGTAAGAAAAGCTCAGTTTTGTGTGATATTTAAACCATATAAGGATAAGTTACTTCACTTAGCTGCAATTGGACATAACTAGGGCTTGAAATGAACCTAGATGGTTGTTTGATTAATTGATTAAGTGTTTGATAAGTTTAGGTTTTTAATTGATGTTATAAGTTAAGGAATGGATTGTTTGATATCAATGTATATGAATTTAGGAAGTATGAGTTGTTAATGATATGAAGATGTTCTTATGAATGCAAATATGATTCAAAGGATATAGGCAATGAATTAGGTATGATTGAATGAGAATTGGGAAATTGTGTGAATATATAATTCTAGGAAAGGATTGATGAATGTACGATTGATGAATTTAAAGTAATCAAACTTACTTAAGGCGTAACCCAATTGCAAACTAGATAAATACAAGATATAGTGAATGAATGATCAAGACTTGTGAATAAGGATACATACCTAAGATAGTTAATTGAGCATGTAATGAATATAACACATATACATGTGTATAATTGAGTGCTCACTTGATTAAACAAGTTAGTAATTTGTAAATATGTGTGTATTACATGATATAGAAGCATAAATTGAGTGTCCACATCTAGACTAGAGTGACTAGTTTGTAAAGAGCTTAAAGCTAAAAAATGTGCACAAAGAGCCACAGGCTCAGTTATTAATGATCCCAGTGTTCACAAAGGATACGGGACAATAAATAGGCACTTGGTCATAACAAAATAATAATGAAAGTGAAATCTCATGTGCATTTGCATATATATATATATATATATATGTATCAGATGAATGATTGTGAAAATTGTATTGATATAGAGATATACAATGTTTATGTACATAATGATAATATGAATGATCAGATTATTCTAAAATAAATATATGAAATGTTTGTATTTATAATGTATAAAAGATTTGATTATGAATAATGTGATATACTTGTAAATTTGGTTATATACTTGTGATGTTTGTGTTCTGACTCGAGTGAGCACATTGATTTCACTCACTGAGTTTACAAAACTTATCAAAATTGTAATGTTGATTTTTGGGTTCTGAGGACACTAGCTTTTGAAGCAATCTAGTTGAAGTCTAGTATTATAAATTTTGGGAATAAGAAATGGCTCAAAGGTTTGGTCAACTGATATCTGAGGAGTTAGATAGAATGTGTTGCTTTAGTTTCTCATTTCATGTAGAGCATTTTGTATATAATAGTGAACTCATAGATGTTTTTGTAATGTAAATATATGGAGTGTGAAATGTAATGCTACAATGCAAGTTATGTTGTGTTAATGAAATGGGAAAAATTGATCCTTAAAATACTTGTGTTTTTGTGATGCCATAATAAGTGAATATGATTGCTCTAACATGCCATTCTTATAGCGTATGTTCTCGAATGTCCTCTGGATGTTCGGCCATATGCTCTATGGTAGTGATGTGTTACAATTTTCAATATCAAAGCATAGTTTGACATCCTTAGAGACATATAAGAGCATTTAGACATGATATAAAGTGAGAGACATGTATAATGATCACCCTTATTGTTTGTTATAGGTCATCTGCTATAGGAGATTGAGTTGTAGAGTTTGACCTTGAGTCCATAGGAGCCAATAGAGAGTCTCCCATGCCTTAATCTGAATTCCTGAGAAGAGAGAAAGAGAAGGTATGATAAGCTTAGAAAGCAGAGGGCCGTAGACTTTTATGGAAGTACAGATCCTATAGATGTAGAAGGTTGGTTGAAAAAAATGAACAGGTATTTGATCAGATAGACTGCGAGTCTGATGAAAGATTTGACTATACAGTCTCGCTATTGAAAGGTTGGGCTTATTAGTGGTGGAAGACTATTCCCGGAAGTTCCACCTAACCTTGTAGACTAATATAGGAAGAATTCTTGAGGGTCTTTAAGAAGAATTATATGCCCAAGATCTATTTGGATAGGAAGATGAAGGAATTTCTAAATCTAAAATAAGGAAGCCTTACTATAGCTAAGTATGAGGTGAGGTTTAATGAGTTAATGGACATACTACTGGATTGATTCCAACTGAGGAAGATAAGTATAGGAGATTTGAAGATGGACTAAACATGGAGATCAAAATGAGGATAGCCATCACTAATTTGAGTAGTTTTGTTGAATTGAGAGATGTATCGATTCAAATTGAGCTGTTACTAAAAGATGGGCAAGGAGAGTATAGGGAATTTAGAATGAAGAGGTAAGGTGAGTCCCAAGCTAATTCTGACAAGAGATTTAGTAAATGCCATAATAGATCTTTGTAATCACAGACTAGATCGAGACAGTCAGGATTTAGAATGAGAGGTGGTTTTGTTTAGGCTAGTAGTAGTAGAGGTCAAGTATCCAGAAGGCAGACATAACATATGCCTTTGCCTAGTTTTCAGCATTATATGAAGAAAAATGGTGGGGAATATTGGACAATATCGGGAGCTTGTTTTTATTGTAGCTCTTTTGAATATTAGATTACAGACTATCCCGCAACTGTAGGAGCACAGTCTGGAGTGAGAGGAGGATCGGTGATTGAGCCTACTGTCTAGCAAAGTAGAGTTAGTGGAGCAGGACAGAGAGGCAAAGGTAGAGGTAGAATCAGTTCAGCAAGTCCAAGTATTAGGACTGAGGTGTGGACCAACCGTAGTCTCAGGTCAAGATCTTTACTATCTCCAGACAAGAGGCACATAGCTACACAGATGTTGTTACAGGTGTGATGCATGTCTTTCAATTTGAGGCATTTGCATTGTTAGATCTAGGATCTACACATTCATTCATCACATCACATTTGTCATCTAAACTGCATTATGAGAGAGATGATGAAATTTATCTTAGAGTGGAGTACTCTAGTAGGAAGAGATTGATCAGGCGGAGTTGAAGGCCGACCTGATAGTATTACAGTTGAAAGAGATTGATCTTATTTTGGGTATGAACTAGCTTAGTGCACATAAAGTTGTAATGAGTTGTATTGAATCCCCTAATCAACCAAGGGTTATTTTTCAAGGTATTAGTCCAGCATTGGTAGCTAGTTTGATTTTCTCAATGAGTGCTCTTAGACTGATTCAAAGTGGTGTGATTGAACCCAAGTTTATCATATAATTTGGCTACACTTTCATGGCTGTTAATGTACTTTTTGACTCTTAATTCGTG
>JANVCQ010048317.1:0-10928 GCA_025531925.1 Erythroxylum plowmanianum
GGTGATCTATTGATATCCGATTGAGGCGATTTCTGTTTCTATTTAACCAAGAGATATCGAATTTCATTTTAGCTTAAAAATTGGATTTATTTGTGGGCCCTTAGCAGATCAATTTTTCTTGGAGGAAACTTAGGGTAAAATGATCAAAATTTGTTAGATGACATTAAAATACGTTTGATTCAAGGTTTTCTTGTGTGGTGAGGAATCCCTCCCTCGTGGGATGCGCGTCCAGATGTCACGTAGGACGTCGGACCCGCGACTCACCGGGGAGGGGTTCCAACACCATGTGCGCCAAACTACCTTACAAATTATAATAAGAATTATTTTTTTTGAAAAGATTCATTTGATAAACACCGTAAGTTGTAGATCTAGATTAGGAATAACTCTCTCATAGTTCATTTCTATAATAAGAAGTCAAGATAGATTAGTGATTTAATGTAAAGACAGTGGCTAGCAACAACTTTAAGGCTCGACATATTAAGAATTAAGTAGATGATGGTCTCTAGTGGCACCAAAAAAAGGGGGTAATTAATGAATATTAAAAAATTACAACTTAAAAAAGAAGCTTAAAGATTTCAAAATTAATGATTAAATGTAATGAAAATTTAAATAAGCTTAATCAATAAATGAAGTGAATAATAAAGAGTATAGGGAAGAGAGGTTGTAAATTGATTTTATAGTGGCAACAAACCTGGGCTATGTCCACTTCCAAAGTCTCTCTTAGGATTCCATTATTCTCTTCTTTCAATTAGGTAAAAAGGAACTTTCTTACAACAATCTTTATACAATCTTCCTTAAAGGATGAAGAGGAACCTCAATGCTTCTTGGTACCCCAAAATACATAAAAGCCAACTCACATAAACCTTACTTGCTTAGTTTGATGCTCAAGGGCTCTTAATAACTTTACAACTAGTGAATGAATGCTTATAAATGTTTAAGAACTCTTGTAAATGTATAACCACCAAATGTCATAAAGATTTCCAACAACCAAAATTCCAAGTATATATACATATAATAGTTTTAAAATTTCATCAAACATAAAAACTAATAGTTGTAATGGCCAATAACAATGACATTAGTTAACTAATATACAATATTAGCCTACTAATGTATCGATGTAGCATGTAAACTTTATGTACATAATTTTTGAAGTTCCTTATATATTGGTCAACTATACCTAGACATTGGTTAACCAATGTCTTTAGAAACAACACATTAGTCTACTACAACTATATGTCAGTTGACCAATGTGTCTAAAAATATGTTTCTAAAGAATTTTCAAATTCTTTTAAAGATTAAACCACAATCTTTTGACTAAAAATTGATCAAAAAATATTTTAAAAGTTTTCCAAAGAGCATTTTAAAGATCAAAAGGGTTTTCCTTGAAATAAAACTTTATTCACCTCAATAAATGAAAATATTTATGCATTAAATTGAAAATATAACATGCTTATGCATAAAGAGCCCCTAAAGCATTAAAATAACAAAGTAGGTGATACAAGAAATATTATAAGTAAATTTGTACTTGTTAAGCTTTGATCTTCCTTGATCTTAGTCTTCTTCTTAACTTGAATGTATTTGGTCTCCATAAGTTGTTTCTTTCTTTTAAAACGTCAAAGAATAAATCATTGGCAGCAATTATGCTTTGTTATAAAAGTAAGATGAGATAAATCTCTAAGATGGCATCCAGTGAGTATCCTTTATTAAACATCACCTATAACTTGATTAAAAGGATATTTTTTCTTAAATTTCTAAGCATAAGTTGTCTTGGTGATTAATCTTGTTCTCTTCAAAAGCTAATTTCTTTTAATCTTTTAATAAACCTACATCATCATCTTTAAAACTTTTCTTGAATGTAATGGGGGTGGGGGTGGGTTTAGATTCATCAAACATAGCATGCATAGAGTCTTCAATAATAAGACCTTTTCCTATTAAAAGCTACATTCTTTGTTAGTTAAGAAATAACCAAACAAAATTCCCTCTTCTACTTTGGAATCTAACTTTTCTAAATTATCTTTAGTGTTCAAAATGTAGCACTTACAACTAAAAACTTTGACATAAGTAATCTTTGCTTTTTCCTATACTAAAGTTCGGTAGGTGTTTTATCCAAAATTGGTCTCATATAGACTCTATTAGAAATGTGACATATAGTTGTTAGGTTTCTGCTCAAAAATAATTTAGAATATCATATTCATTTATCATAATCTTAGTTATGTCTTGTAATGTCCTATCTTTCCTCTCAACAACTGAATTTTGTTAAGAAGTCCTAAGAGTAGAGAAATTATAAAGATACCATTATCTTGATAAAAAGCTTACAAACTTTCATTCTCAAACTCCTTCCTTTGACCACTACTAATGATTAAATAGAGAGCTCCTTTTCAATTTGAGCTCTTTTAACAAATATAATAATTTCCCCTGAGGATTACTCTTTACTATTTAAGAATGAAATCCATGTAAATATACTAAAATTATCAATTATGATAAAAGAATAGAATTTACTACCTAAACTAGCAACTTTAAATTGGGTCGAATAAATCCAAACAAAGTAATTCATGAATGAGTTCTTAGAATATTTTTGCATTTGGAAGGTTCCATACACCTTGATTTTCTCATGTTTAACCCTTGATAATCCATCAAATAGTTTGTTGGAACTAAGGTTGGAGATGAGGTCTATATATACATGTCTATGCCTCCTTTTCTAAATCATGCATCTTACTAATAGATATTAAGTACTTCATATTTTGGTTAGAGAAATCATTAAGATTAATCATATATATATATATTTCCTTTTATCTTTCCCATAAATTAAATGCTATTGCCAACTACTCTAGAGGTCAATCAACCAAAATCCCTTTCAAATCTAGACAACCTAAGAATGCTTTAACTTGTTCTATAAACTCTTTTGATTGGTTTTATCCTAACATAGGAAGATTTTGCAGCTTTCTGTTGAATAACTTATGCTTAACCCTCTTTATTCATACTGTAACCTAAACATACATCTCATCTTTTGAATCTTGGTGCATGAATAAAGTATTAAATCTTTCACTTTTACGCCTATGATTCAATCAATATAAAAGCATGGATAAATCACAAGAAAACTATAAAATTTTAAAATCAAATAATGAATTAAAATATATAACATTGTAGTTTCCTCCTACATAAATCTTGTTTGTTCATAATCACACAAAGGATATCAACATAAAAATAATAAAGAGAAAAAGATAATGAATTTATGTTTTTGAATCTTGAAATCTCTAAAAAATTGCTGAAATCTTCCTCTAACTCCAAAAAAAGGTGAATCCTTGATCAAGATTAATGCAAAAATGATTAAAGTGATTTAAAGTGTTTACTTGGCTTAAAAAACTCCTTTTTTTTTCTTCCTTTTCTCTTGGCTAAAACCACAATCCTAACTTCTAATGATCTATATAATCCTAAATGCAGGTTCGTGTAGTTAACTATGTTCTTTATAAATTTCTCTAAAAATAACAATGCCAATGTAGGTACATACACGGAATCATGTAATGTATCGAGTTTTTTGTCCAAAAGGGTAACACAGGGCATATAGGGTGCATTAGAGAATCAAAAGTAACCACAATTGTATATAACCCTCAATATGGGTCCGTGTATGATGTCGTGTTATATAGTACTTCTCTAAATCTTTCAAAATTGCTCCATTTTACTTAAATTCTTCTCTAAATTTTCTTTTTTTCCTTGTATGGACATAAATAAGACCTTAAATGAAATTTTCTTAAGAAGTATCAAATCCTTAAATATAAGCGATATACCATGGAAATATTTCTAAAAATAGTCCATATCAAGTATACATCATACTCCCCCACACCTAAGCAATTGCTCATCCTTATGAAAATTAATCCATCTTTTAATTTGAAATGGCAAACAATTTTACAAAATGTCAAAATAATCAAACATATTAACGAAAATTCTCTATTACTCATTTAATCATAAAGGATCATTAAAATGTCATGCAACCAACTACTTGCATCAATTCACAAGCTGGTTTAATTCTCCTTATAACTCTTCAACTTTAATTCGAATTATAGAACTTAATCCTATGCATAAAATAAACATGCATAAAACACAAGTTTCAATATAAAAAAAGATATAGGCTTGAAATTTTAAAAAAATTCACATCCTTTTTATTAATAAAACTTAAACTTAAATAATAACATTAGAAGCTTATTTGAAAAGTCATTTAACTTTTTTATGTGAGAGTAAACAACTTGTCATGAATCCCTTCATTTACTCAACTAGGCTACTATCTCAAATGGCTACCAACTGCACTCTTTACCTTCTACATTTTCATTGGTATGAAGTCAATGCAATGAAATTATTATGCTCATTTTTACAAAATTTTATATTTATTATTATTTATTTTTATATAATAAAATGCTCAAAAGAATTCTCAATTATTTATGTATGTGCATCTTACACAAAGAATATTATAACGATCATCATATATTAATTCACCGAATTCATAAGGCAAATCAAACTTACTTATTCATCAACACCCATAACTAGTTACATAACGAACAAACTCACTAAGATAAAGCTTGAGTACGCTCTTATAAATCCATAATCCCTCCCCCACACTTAAAATAAACATTATGCTCTATGTTTTCAACATATAAGACAATAATAAACATAAGAAAGGGGAAAGAGATGAAAGGATTTAAACTTCCTTAATTTTTGAGTCACATGGTCAAGTTGAAATGTGAATCCATTTTATAGATAAATCATTGAAGTGCTACATAAACTACAAAAAGAAAGGTAATTCAAAATGAACTAATAATATCACAAGTGTATAATATTCACACAAAAAGAGAAATATAAAATATAAAATACAAAAGCAAGTCAAGGGTCTTAGGAAGGTGGCAGTATAAGAGGTGCCATATATGGCACTATCACCCATTGGTCCTCTGTGTCTTTAAATGATATCATCTCTATTAGGCTCCTTATAAATGACTCGGTGGCCACCATCTTCATATAATTATAGGGAATAATCGTCTCCTCTCTAGCTATTGTGGTAGTATCCTTCAAGTCTCTAAGATTAATATCCCCAACATCCTCCTCTCTAGCTAGTTTCCCTTTAGTCTATCTAGGCTTATCATACTCAGATCCCAAGTCCATTGTTTCTTTTGTCTCATGCTCCATCCCCATTGATAAGTGTAAATTGTATCGTATTTTAAGGCATAGTTTGATATGTGTTTATCTGTTAATCCAATCAATTAGTATATGTATAGGTTAGCATTATGTAAGTTTGTTAATTATTTGTTTTAAAGTGTTTTATGGGTTAGTACAAGCTTTTGATCTTAAATCTTATATTTTCGAGGTATCTTGATGTGTTTGCTAGTGTTTCAGGATGAACATCAAAGAACGGAGGAGTTTCGAAAGACATTTAGGCCGAAATGACGACCCATAATCATGGCACAACAGGCCATGATTATGACAGAAGGTTTAGATGTAGGCTAAAATCGTGGCCTACGTTGAGTAAATGCACAACCACATCCAAACTTCGTATTTTAAGGGATTTTTTGGACCTTTTGGTCCTGGAAAAATCCTAGTTCAAACGTAAACACAAAAGAATATAAATAGAACAACTAGAACAGAAAGAAGGAGCTTTTGCATCAGCCTTCATTTGGAAGCCTTAAAAGACAGAGAAAGAAGAGAGAGAGAGAAGAATAGGAAAAATAGAGGACCCGATGACAAGCTTCCCGGATCAGTTGAATCCTAACACTGCGACCTTCCCACGCCATTTTAATCTAAGTTCCCTCTCTATTTCCCTTGTATTTCATTGATGTATAGGGTAGAGATGGGTTTAAATGTCTAAGATTTCGGATTTGGAATGGCATTCTAACTCTCCTTGGGATTTTGCTTGGATTTAATATTAATCTAGTTTGACTTGTTTTTATTAATTTGGGTATTGTGATTAACTATTGTTTTTGCATATTTTGGTAACAAACTGAGAGGGTGAACTGGATAAAAATGATTGGATTGGGTTAATAAGAGCTAGGTGATCCCTGCACTAAACCCAATATGATTAACTATGTGATCCTACTATATGATCCGATTGATCATATAGTTAATCATATAGGGTTTAGTGCAGAGAGAGATCCCATGTGAGGTCCAGTAGTCTATTAGAGAACTTTGAAACTAATTTTAATTGTAAATAATTTGTTAATTTAGAGATTACAAATTTCATAATTGGATTAGGGTTAATTAATTAGGGTGACAAATTATAACTTGAGAGAGAGTAATTCCCCCTACGATCATCTAGGATCGAACCCCGATAATACATAATCAGCTAAGTTAGCATTAATGAATGGTAAAATCCCCTCTCCCATAATTCAATTAATTTCTCTTGACGAATTTCCATCGTAACTTGTGCAATTGCTCAATTCAATTTCAACTTCAATTTTGTTTGTTTTGTTTTAATTTTCCAAAATTGATTCTCATGTTTATACTCTTGTTTAGTTTTTTATTTCATTTTATATTCATTTCTTTGAGCCTTAGATGGCTTAGGATTAGGATAATACCCTTCTCGTGGGATCGACCCTTCAATACTACATAGTACGACCCATATGCTTGCGATATATAAGGGCTTATAAATTTAAATATTGAATCTGACGATCAAGTTTTTAGTATCGTTACTGGAGAACCGTAGAATTAGTTTAGTCCTTTTTAGTATAAGGCAATTTTTACCATCTTTTGTATTTGTAATACACAATCCCAAGTTTAAAAAAAGAGTGTAAAATTTGGGTATAAAGTAGACGACACATCAACTTGGATATTATAAGACAACAATAGGGAATCTCAAGAGTGAATGTTAAGAAGAGATGGAATGAATGATGATGGAGGAAGTACATTGTGGAGAGCGACGAACCCTTATGGATTTCATGAGGCCACGGCTTAATGCTCATCATTAAGTGATTACATGACCACCAATGTAAGCGAGTACAGATCAACCCATCACTGCTAAACATGCTGCGAATTAATGTGCAATTCTATGGGTTAGTCAATGAGGATCCTAGTGCTTATTTGGCTAATTTCTTAGATTTGTGACACCTTCTGATATATTGGGATGTCAGAAGACACTGTTAGGATGAGGCTCTTTCCCTTTACACTCAGGGATAGAGCCAAGGCATGGTTGAATCCTCTCAACCTAGTCAACGTCACAACTTGGAAGCAGCTCAACCTTAAATTAGCACGTTTAGTAGTTAGGCTTTTTTTTGACATTTTAGATTTTATTATTTCTTTTTATTAATGAATGGACATGGTGTGGAAGGCAAAACAACAAGGTGATTAAACAAATAAGAAGTTAAGGAAGGATCTCAAAAGGTAAAATGAGGAAAAGACAAAAGATCAGAAAAGTGCAGGAAATTTCCGGGCCACGACCATGGCACTCAACAGGTCAATGGCCACGATCATGTCCATACATGATATAATGATGGTCTACGTAAGGGCATATATGGGATGTGGATCTTTTGTTAAATTTTTGTCAAATTTGACCATCCTAACCCTTCCTTACCTATATATTTGCATCTTACCTCATTTTTCTTACACATTTCATTTTCATTTAAATTAGCATATTTAGGGTAGATTTAAATTATTATGCATTTCCAGTTGTTTTATTTTCGTAAATAAATATCAATGATTCAGAATGGATTAAACTACTAACTTTCTTACTCGCTCTAAGTCAATTATAAGATAAGGCAACAACCTTGGGTATCAAGCACAATTGGTCTCCGACATAAACCATCACCACTTCAATCACCATAACGGTTTTCCCCCTTTTATGAGTTTATGTGTCCCTTCTCACATTGAGGACAATGTGTTATTCAAGTGGGGGGGGGGATTGTGTGTTTTTTGTTGAATGTGAAATTTGCATTGTGTATGCTAGTTGTTTAGGTTGCATATGTGTGATTCGTGTGAATGTGGCAATGACTAAGATTTGACAAATTGATTTAGCCTCGAACATAGTCTTTTAGGTTGTTAAGACTTATTAGCTTGAGAAATTAGTGACTTAAGTTACTTAGGGCTAAATATGCTTACTAATTAAGATACGATGTTAGTTTATTCGCCCTAGGAATTTGTACATTCTTTTATAATTTTAGGCCAATCAAATTAGTAGCATTACTAGTTCTTTTTCATAAGAATGATTAGCAAAAGCAATAAGGTAGGCAATAATAAAATTAAAAAAGAAGACAAATGTGTAATTATAAAGTAAATAACTATTCCACAGGCCCTTTTTGGAAACAAATCGAGTTATGAATAAAGCTAGTAGCCAATTGAGAATGTGATTTAGTTGAGTAACTGGGGGACATTCTTCACAAATGTTTTCCTTCATGTCAAAAAGCTATAATGACATTCCAACCAAACGGCTTAATAAAACATGACCTAGTTGAGTAACCGGATCGACATTCATCACAAATGTTTGCCTCCGCTTCAAAGATTAGGTTTATGTCCTTAAAGAAAAATCAACAAAAAAAAAGATTGTTTTCAAATAAACACTTACCGACATTGTTAATAGATTGAGTTTTAATGAAAACATACTTAGGAAGGATACATTTTTGTTTTGACCAAAGAATTATCATTGAATATGTGCAAGTGATAGGGGTGGATAAACCTAACATTAAAAATGTTTTGATTAGTTGTATATTCAGTCCAAGGTACTTAGACACATATTTCACAAGTTAATAGGTTAGAACAACTTGAGAGATCATGTTCGAAGTTAAATTTGTTTCGTTAAGTCTAATACCATTGCCTCATTACTACATTTGCAAGCTTTGTGTTTTGGTTTATTGTTGTTTGTTATTGTTTTGTTTGCTTGAGGACAAGTAAATGTTTAAGTGTGGGGATTGGATAAGTGTAAATTGCATCGTGTTTTAAGGCATAGTTTGATATGCATTTATCCGTTAATCTGATCAATTAGTATGTGTTTAGGTTAGAATTGTGTTAGTTTGTTAATTATTTGTGTTTTAAGTGTTTTATGGGTTAGTACAAGATTTTAAGTTTAAATATTATATTTTTTAGATACCTTGATGTGTTTGCTAGTATTTTAGGGTCAATATCAAAGAATGGAGGAGTTTCGGAAGACATTCGAGCTGAAACAATGGCCCATGATCATGGAACAATAGGCCACGATTATGACAGAAGGCTTAGATGTAGGTCACAATCGTGGCTTGTCTCGAGCAGATGCACAACCACTTCTAAACTTCACATTTCGAGAGATCTTTTGGACCTTTTGGACCACAAAAAACCCTAGTTCAACCCTAAATACAAAAAACATAAATAGAATAATAAGAACAGAAAGAAGGAGCCTTTTCATTAGCCTCCATTTGGAAGCCCTAAAAGAGAAAGAAAGAAGAGAGAGAGACAAGAAGAAGAGGAAGAAGAGAGGACACGATGCCAAGCTTCCCAGATTAGGTGAATTCCGACGATGCGACCTTCCCACGCCATTTCAGTCTAAGTTCCCTCTCCATTTCCCTTGTATTTCATTGATGTATAAGGTAGAGATGGGTTTAAATGTTTGGGATTTCTTATTTGTAATGGCATTCTAACTATCCTTGGGATTTTGGTTAGATTCAATGTTAATCTAGTTTGATTTGTGTTTATTGATTTGGGTATTGTGATTAACTAACAAACATAGAGGGAGAATCGAATAAAAATGATCGGATTGGGCTAATGAGAGATAGATGATTCAATAGATCACATAGTTAATCATACCGGGTTTAATGTAAAGAGAGATCCCATATGAGGTCTAGTAGCCTATTAGAGAACTTCATAACTAATTTTAATTGTGGGTAATTTGTTAATTGAGAGATTATAATTTCCATAACTAGATTAGGGTTAATTAATTAGGGTGCAGAATTATAACTTGAGAGAGAGTAATTCCCCCTACGACCGTCTAGGATTGAACTCCGATAACACATAATCAACTAGGTTAGCATTAATGAATGGTAAAATTCCCTCTCCCATAATTCGATTAATTTCTCTTGACAGATTTCTATTGTGACTTGTGCAATTATTCAATTTCAATTTTGTTTGTTTTGTTTTAATTTTCCAAAATTGATTCTTTTGTTTATATTCTTGTTCAGTTTTTATTTCATTTTATATTCTTTTCTTTGAGCCTTAGACGACTTAGGATTAGGCTAATACACTCCTTGTGGGATTGATCCTTCAATATTAAAAAATACAACCTATACGCTTGCTATATATAAGGGCTTATAAATTTAATCCTCGAATCTGACGATCACCCACTCTTGTAATCGACTCATTTAATATATTGTGGAGCCTGAATCTCCACTCCTATATGTTGTGTAACTACAACATGATGTTGCGTATTTTGTGCATGTATACATTAATGTATCTTAGTTTAGTTAGATGAATTGGTAGCATAAATGGCGGTGGTAATGGTGGGGTACAAGTTCTCTTAAGTTTTATAGTTTGATTCTCTAAACAAATGCCTCCTCATCCATTCGTAGTTGTGCACTAATGAGTGCAAAGTATTACCATTGACTTCTATCCTCAAGTTGACCATCTTCATCAATATAAGGATCTTTAATTTCATAAGCATAGGAATTGCAGCCATTATCAGATCCATACATCTATAAGCACCCTACATCATATGCCAGATGTGTAATCATCAAACCTTCAATGATGATCCTAATGTTGGCCTTGTTAAAGTATCCTCAAACTAATTCATTAAAGATTATTCTAAAAAGCATCCTCTACCTCTGGCATATATAGTACAATAAGAGCATATTCCTCTTAGTAAGGACTTTAGTGCTCTCCCTCTTTGCACATCGAATAGGAGAATCAAAAGCCAAATTGTTGGACCCCGATCTTTAAGTGGAAATTTAGAGCTATTACTTGAAATTAAATGAGTGTTTTTGTATGTGAATTGTGTA
>JANVCQ010048449.1:0-10921 GCA_025531925.1 Erythroxylum plowmanianum
CCTCCCTCGTGAGATGCGCGCCCAGATGTCACGTAGGACGTCGGGCCCGCGACTCACCGGGGAGGGGTTCCAACAATAATGGCAGGATTATCTATTGTAACAGTTCAAAATTGATTGAAGTTCAAGTAGGTTTTAAAAGTGATCAATTTATACATTTAAAACGCTAGATGATTAGTGTGCATACAAGATTTGAGCTAACTATAATTTATGCTACAAATTTCTCCTCTCAGAGGCATAAACTTTAGGAAGATCCCTTTTTTATTTATGTTAGTGATTCAAATCCATAGCTTTTAAAAAGCCATTTTAATTACACTCTTTCATCATATGGAACAGAAGGAGAGAGAAGCAACCTGGGAATATGTAGGGAGTTATCTGATCTGCTCCATAGAGATAATTTAGTTAATTTAAGCTTTATAGGTAGATTTTACACTTGGTCTAATAAACAACTAAGTGAATTGTTTATTCAGAAAAAGCTTGATCGAGCCTTAATTAACCATACTTGGTTATCCCAAATCACACAATCTTATGCACTTGCTTTGATTACTCCTTTGTCCTCATACAGAACATTATTCCTACTACTAAAGATGGTTCTCCCTTCAAAGTTTTCAATGGCCTAGCTCACAGTGAAGGGTTTATGGAAATTTTTTTGAATTGTTGGAATCATCTTGTTATAGGATATAAGGCTTCCTAATTAATATATAAACTTAAGTTAGTTAAGTAAGCCTTTAAGATTTTTCTAGGAATCAAAACTCTAGTATTTCTAGTTCAAAAATCAAATTGTAGAAGGCTTAAGACGAATGTTATAAATTTCCACACAACATTGCTTTGAGAGTAATTATAAATCAAAGAATTCAGTAACTAGATTGCAGAACTCTATTCTTAAGCAAAAAGCTATAGTGAATTGGATAGGTGAAGGGGACATTAATACCAAATTCTTCCACTTTACTCTTTTGGAAAGAAGAAATTAAAACAAGATCACTGAGTTGAGAATGATAAAGGGGTCTCTTGTACTAAGCTAGAAGATCTAGAACTGATTGCTAAAAACTTTTTCATCAAATTGATAAGATCTGAAGTATTTGAGGTAGATTTTAACATTAACATATTCTTTGATAGCTCTACAATCCAGGAGATGAAATAATTACTAGTAACTCCCTTTACTCATCAAGATATTAAGGAAGCTCTTTCCATTCTTCATCACTCTAAAACACCATGCCTTGATGGGTTCTTAGCTTTTTTCTTTCAACATACTTGGAGTATCACAGGTACCTTATTTATTGAGTCTATACTTGAATTCTTAATTCCTCTAATATGTTGAAAGAAGTAAACTTCACTCACTTTTTCCTTATTCCTAAAATGAGAAACCCCTCCACCATGGTGGATTTTGGACCTATTTCGTATTACAACACAAGCTACAAAATTATTGTCAAACTATTAGCCAAGAGATTGAAGAAAGCCTTGATTGATTTTTTCAACCCTGCTCAAGGTGCCTTTATTATTAGGATCTCAATTGGTGATAATATCCATCTCATCCAAGAATTAATAAATGATCATAACTCTAAGAAGAACATCAAAATTTGTCTATTCAAAATATATTTCTTTAAAGCTTTTGATAGTATCAAATGGCATTTCATTCAAGTCTGTTTAAATGGTCTTAAATTTCACACTCAGTTTGTGAATTAGATAATAGCTTGTATTACTTCCTCCTCTTTTAGAATCCTAATTAATGGCATTCCCACCACCTCATTTTAAAATACCAAAGGAATAAGGCAAGGGGATCCCCTTTCCCCTTACCTGTTCACTCTAGTTACAAAAGGTCTCTCTAGGATGTTAAGCAAGTTAATTGAGTGTAATGACAATTTCTTATTCCCCTAAAAATGTAAAGAACTCAAGATCACTAATCTATTGTTTGTTAATGATCTTATGCTAATATATGGGGCTGATATTCATTCTAATCAGATACTATTAAATATTTTCAATATGTTTGGTGAACGGTCTGGTTTGAAACTGAATACAAGCAAGTACAATCTGTAGTAACTCAAGTTTTAATATTCATCCTTCACCTTTAAATATCTTGGAATTCCCATTACTCTTTCCAAGACTAGATTTTCAGATTGTATACCTCTCATTGAAGCTTACCATTTGATGTGTGCTTCATTTTTTATACATTTACTCGATGACAATTAGTGATTAATGCTTTGAAATGGTTAAGTCATTCATTTTAGTTCATATTTGGTTTTAGGTAAAATTTGGAAGCACAAGAGCTAAAATGAGTTAAAAGCACATTCCTTGAGCAATCTTATTAAATGTCAAAATCATTTTTCTTTGTGGAACAAGAAAGAGACAGACTAGTGCGAATATGGGACAAGAAAAACAAGAAAATGAAGTTGTCAAGTTGAACTGGAAGATGCATGATCGTGCACTATTTTGAATGATGCAAATTTTTGGTGATGTATGGTTGGATGCACATTCTCCTAGAAATATAATTTTTTCTATAAAGGGACATTTGAGTGGCTAAGAGAGACATGAATCATGTTTGGAACACAAAAGGAGGTATATTACTTACTTAATTGGGTTCTATGGAGGGCTAATCTTCCTTCTTCTTGTTCGAGTGTAAAATTGAAGTTGAGGATCGCATTTGAGCATCTCTTCATTGTGTATTATTGTTCTTTCTCTCTTTAGGGAATTTTTATGTTATCCTTAGCTTATTGATTTAGGTAATTGTGTAAGGATGATCTAAATGCTTCTATTATATTGTTTTTTATAAACCCATTTCTAGAATCTCAAATACAATGCGTAATAGTTGTGTTTTGAATTCATTTGTGGCAACTAATGGTGTTGAATCATTAGAGAAAACGTAACATTGGTTAAATGATTTGAGTTTATGTGGTTGTTTCTTAGATTAATCTATTTTCCTTATTCATAATGCGGTTGCCCTACTAAATCTAGAGAGCTTCTTCTAGGTTGTTCGATAGTTAGGTTTGGTTAAAGAGCTTATTTTGATTACACATGACATAAGGGAAAATCGAGGGTAACAGAGCTTATTATTAATCTATGATTAATAGTTTCTAAGAGAGGTGTTAGAATAATAAGACAATAAAGTATGCTTATTTGTGTGTAGGCCAAGACTGAATCGAGAACCAGTTCTAAACCCATTCTTCGCTTTTATAATTTTCTCACAATTTGATTTAAATTGCTTTCATTAGCTTAACTTACTTTATTTTGTTATTCAAACCAATCAAACCCCACATATCCTAAACACTGATTCCTTTCATTAAAAAATCTTTACACACTCTCTATAGATAAGATCCCTACTCACCACTACTACAAATTTTAGTGTGCATAGTGAGGTTTTATTTTTTGGTGCATTCAATATGCATTAAGAATTTTGATGTCGTCCTCTAGCAAAATAAAAAAAATCAAAGTCATAAACCAAAACGCTTCCACATTTTCCATATTTTCTAAGAATATATAATCATAAAAAAAAGATCAATAACAAAACCATGGCAAGAACTAAAACTTAAATGCTTTTACTTATGATCAATGAACAATCATCACCTTTAGAAATTGAGCAATCTAATGGTAGAATAAGATAAAGTGTGAGTAAATAGCATTAATCCATGTGTACACTTAAACAACCATTCATGATCATGACATTCCATGGCTTTGCATATTATTTCATTTCTCAACTACTAGGATTCACATAAATAATCATGAATCAAAGGACCTTTTAAGCTTGTAATGTGGGCTAGGATTAAGGTAAGATGCATTTGGATAGTGTAGTGCAAAACCCATCAAAGCCAGTGAAACAAGAAAACACTCAATAAAATATCAATTGTAAAAAATAACATTCACTCAAAACTGGGTACCATCAGCTATGATGAATGCAAAAACTTTGTTCCACATCTTCAATTCATCAGACCATAAACCACATGAAGCATAACCAATTAGAAAGGATCACTCATAAAAATTGATGATAAAAATATATTGAAACTATAAGGAGTGACCCTTTAAAACAATATCTCCCTCATTTACATCATAAGCAAATCACCCTTTACATACAACTTTAGGAGGAAAGACTAATCATAGATAACTCTGCAAAACAAATGAATTTCCTCCTTAATAATTTTATTTTTATTTTATTTTCCTTTTTCTTTTTCCTTTTCTTTCTTTTATATTTTTTTATTTTTCAATAAAAAGTGAATGAAGCTACATTAACAATGGAATACATTGAAAAAATATATAATGACATTCCATAAATTATAAGAACCGCATATATGCACACCCCTACACTTATACTTTTGTGTATCCACAAACATCAACAATCATAAATGCCCTACTAGTTTTAAGGCTTGGGTAAGACATTTGGTAAGGTTAAAGGCTTGTAATGCAGTTAGCAAAACAAAAAATGGCTAATAAAACCCAAGGGGGTTTAATAAGAAGAAAAATTATATCAATATCTAAGCTATTTGGCTAATGTACCTTATAAAACAAAGAATGTCCATATCATTTTCATATTAATGCATGTGATAAAAATATGGAAAATCAAAGCAAAGTCAAGATGTAAATGTCTTGAACGTCACATATGAATGAAAGACAATAAGATTGATATGAATGTGTCAATTAAAAAAGGCTCAAAATAACACTAGTTTTTACCTACCAATAGTCACTACTCCTCTAAAGATAATGTATATTGACCAATCATAAAAGTCAATTATATGATTAAGTTGCCATGAATTTTTCGAGTTAATTATACTCTCTAATTGTAATTTTATAGTCCTAAAAACAACATAAAAAAGAGAAAATATTTGTTTGTTTGATCTGATTCTATTTCTCTCTCTCCTTTTATAAACTTAAAAACATGTCATAAACAAACAAACTTAAAAACACACATTCACATAAGAAACATACAACTTAAAAGCACACATGATAATCTGCATTCCCCAAACATAAAACTTACATTATTTCCAATGCAACATTAAATGTAAGAAATGGAGCATTCAACAAAAATAACAAATGTGAAAATGTAAAGGAAGAAGAAAAAAATTCCTTTGGGTTGCCTCATAAGTAGTGCCTTAGTTTATTGTCGCTAGCTTGACTCTATGTCTTTCTCATCATATGAAAAAAAATTATGATCTTCAGGTATCAAAACTTATACTTTTTCAACTTAAGGTTCCTTAGAATATGGTCTGAGTTGATGATCACACACATTCATTGTCTTACCTATCTTCAAACTATTAATCTCTACTGAATCCCTGTACTCTTGAAAAGTTTCCAATATCTCTTCACCCTTTTTATCGTTCAATTTCTCTAATTTGCTAAAAAACAATAGATGGTTAGTCTTAATAACAATTAGGGACTCAGTATTAACCTTTTAGCTAAATGATATATCCTTTTCTACTTCGAGCTCCTTCTCAATTTCTTCTCACTAGCAATCCCTTAAGTGGTCATCTCAAGATTATCAAACTCCTCTTCACTCCTTAAAGTTACCACGCTAATGTTATTTGGATTCACCAGAGGTTGAGATGGTTGCTTATCTCCTCTTTATGATTCTAAGTGGTTGATAACTGCCATCATCTAACCCATCTAGTTTACCAAGTTCTAGATTCTAGACATTGTATCTTGTTGGAATTGTTTCACATCCTACTAAAATTGCAGAGTATTATTAGCAAGAGACTTAACTAAGTCTTCCAGAGATGTAACTGATTTGGAATAAGAGGTTTCTGGTCTATGTGGGAATTTTTGTGCATCTTGCAATCTATTTAGGAAGTAGTTTTGCTAGTTATACCCTCCATAACTAATGTTGAGGTGATCTCTCTAACCTGAGTTATAAGATTGGTAGTACAGGTTATGGGCAAAATTTTCACCAATAGCATTGACATACTCCAGTAGTGACATACTCCCTTCGTAATATCCCTTCTATACACAAACACTAACAAAGGTGAAAAGATCAAGAAATAAATTTTAAAACTAATTATAAATAAATATACACACTCCTCGGCAACAGTGCCAAAATTCTTGATGTGCTTCGAATGCACCAGAAAATAAAACCTATCTCTTCACAACTAAATTTATAGCAGTGGTGAGTAGGGATCATATCTAGAGAGAGTGTTTGTGTAGCTTTTGTGATGAAAAAGATAAGTTTTTAGGATATCGGGGGTTTTGGTTTTGATCAATAAACAAAATGAAGTCAAATTGAACTAACAAAAGCAAATCAAATTAAACAATATAAAAGTGAGAAAATTAATGAATGAGTTTGGAATCTAGTTCTTGGTTCAATCTCAACCTATACACAAATATGCATACTTATTCATTGTTTTAACCTCATACTCCTCTTAGAAATTATTAAATGTAGGTTAAGAATAAGATCTTTTAACCCCGGTTTTCCCTTAGGTTGTATTTAATCAAAATAAGCTCTTTAAATAAACCTAACTATCAAACAACCTAGAACAAGCTCTCTAGATTTAGTAGGACAGTCACAATACAAATAAGGAAAACGAATTGATCTAGGCAATAACCATACAAGATCGGGTCATTTAGCCTATGTTACATTATCCCTAATGATTCAACACCATTAGCTGCCACAGATAAATCCAAAACACAACTATTACATATTGTATTTGAGATTCTAGCAATGGGTTTACATAAAAACAATCTAATAGAAGCATTCAGATCATCCTTACATAATACCCAAATCAATAAGCAAAGGATAACATCAACAATCCCTAGAGAGAGAAAGAACAACAATATACAATGAAGAGATTCTCAAATGAGATGCCTTGCCTCCCTTTGTGTCCCAAAAATGATTCATTTCTCTCTTATTCGCTTAAATGTCCCTTCATAGAAGAAATTAGATTTATGGATTAGAAATAGTGCATGACTGTGCAAGTGCATGCATGACCGTTCATCTTCCAGCTCATCTTGAAAACTTCATTTTCTTGCATTTTCTTGTCCCATCTTTACCCAAATCTGTCTCCTTCTTATTCCATAAAGACAAATGAGTTTGAACATCAATAGGAAGGCTTAAGGAATGTGTTTTTAACTCATTTTAGCTCTTGTGCTTCCAAATTGTACCTAAATCAAAATATGAACTAAAATGAATGTCTTAAGCATTTCAAAGTATTAATCACTAAGTTTCATATAGTAAATGAATATACAATCAAGCACACATCACCATTCTAGAATTAATGTTTAGCAAAACAATTTCTTATCCATTGTAGCAAGGAATGTTCTTATTACTTTAGTACTTACTGGCCTACATGTTCAGTGGACTACTCACTATTTATTACCTGAAAGGGTTATCAAAGAGATCTATATAATTATCAAGGCATTCCTCCAGTCAGGCAAATCTAAAAATGCTCAAGGTGCTAAAGTGAAGTGGGATAAAATTGTTATCCCTAGGGAACAATGTAGATTAGGGATAATTCCAATATCCCTTATGCAAAATGTGTTGATGAGTAAAATAATTTGGAGATTGTTTTTTGATAAAGGTGCTCTTTGGATAAAATAGATAGATCAATACTATTTGAAAAATTAGAACTTCTAGCAATTACAAGCTCATAAAGATCTCTCATAGAATTTCAAACATCTTTTGAGCTTAATGAGTCATCTATATTCTTAGATAAAGCATCAACTCAAGAATGCGAACAACATCTGGCTCTGGTTTGACAATTGGATTGAATATAGTCCCCTTATTGCAAGAAGTGATATTATACATTTAACGAGTATATTTAATCAAAGATCTAAAGTTTCCTCTCTAATACAGAATGGAGAATCATCTCAAAATTTAGAGTTCTTCGTCCCTAGTAGTATTTTGACCCCGGATCCAACAATCACAAAATAAAGATTGATAGTGGTAGATTGCAAATGTTTTAATGGGTAGTTTAGCATGTGTTTAGTTATTACATTGAATGTTTAGTGCATGTTTAGGTTAGAATTTTGTTATTTAGTTAAATATTTCTATTTTGTGTGTTTTGTGGCTTAGAGCACACGATTGAACTTTAATTTTACGTGTTTAAGGTGCATTGAAGTGTTTGCAAGTGTTTAAGGGAAAATATCAAAAAAGGAGGAGAATCAAAGGAAGCTCGAGGCAAAACGAACGAGCACGATCATGGCCAATATGCCACGATCATGACATAAGCAAGATGGAGCTACCACGATTATGGTCAGTCTACCACGATTGTAACAGAAGGTGAAATCAAGTGCCATGATCGTGACCTATGCGATAACAGACGAGGACATTCTTCCAAATTCAAGTTTTTGCTGGACTTTTTGGGCACAAAAAACCTTAGGGTTGGCCAGAATAGAAAATAGTATATAAAGAAAAGAAAAGAACCTTAAATGGAGATCTCCATTCTGCCACTTTGGGAAAAGCTTTAAGAGAAGAGAAGAAGAAGAGAGAGAAGGGAGAAAAGGAAGAAGAAGAGGAGAGGGCTTCCGATGCTGCTGCCTTCCCGAGTCAACCTGGTCCCTTTCCAAGTGACAATTTCGCTCATCTTATTATTTCGTTACTGAATGTGTAAGATAGATATGAATATGTTTATAGATATGGATTCAATGATGATGTTCTAACTTTCTTTAGGGATTTTGACTTGATTTGATGTTAATCTAATCATTTTTGTGTTATTGCGATTGGGTGTTGTGATTGATTGTTATAGCTTCATGTCTCAGTAATAAATTAAGAGAGTGAACAGAATACAAAATGATTAGGTTGTTTAATGAGAGTTAAATAATCAATAGATCATGCAATTACTCAAATCGGTAATTATATGGAGAGAGATCTTGTGTGAGACTCAATTGTTTAATAGAAAGCTTAAGAACTAATTAGGGTTAGGGCTATTTGTAATTGAGAGATTACATGTTCGGTATTAAACTTAATTAGGGTTTATTAATTAGGGTTTGTGATTATAACTTGAGAAAGAGTAATCTTCCCATCGATAATCTAGAATTGAAACCTCAATAACACATAAATGGTTAGGTTAGCATTGATGATAGAAAAAATACCATCTCTTATAATTTGGTAAATTTTCTTGTGCGTTTTCCCATTGTTAATTTGGTATTGTTCAAGTTGAATTCTTTTTCGTATTAATTTACAAATTAATTGTTCGTCAATCATATTCTTGTGTTTACTTTTTTGTTCTATTTAATTTTTATTTTATTAATTCCTAAAGCCTTAGATAACTTAGGATTAGATTAGTTCACAACTCCTCGTGGGATTGACACCTCACATACTACAATTCACGACCTGTGCATTTGCAATATTTTGAGGGATTTAATTAGATTAAAACTTAGCACAAGTTTTTGGTGTAGTTACTAAGGAGTTAGTAGGATTAGTTTAATTCTTTTAGTCTAAGGAATTTTCACCATCTCTTGTGATTTTGGTACCCAATCACAAGAAATTAAAAGAGAGAAAGAAAGAAAAGAAAGAAGATTGGACACAAAGTAGAAGACACATCAATTTGGAAATCATAAAGCAACAATGAGGTACCTGCAAAAGTTAAATGTTAAGAAGGGATAGAAAGAAAGATGATGGAGGAAACACATTATAGGGAGCAAAGGACCTTTGGGATTTCAATGAGGCACAATTTAGTTGGGGAAGTCATCATCCTTATTTGAACATGTACAGTCCAGGTTGGCAGAACTACCCAAATTTCTGTTAGTCTAACAATATAAGGATTCACACGGGACATCAAGATCTATTATGATTTTAGCAAGATGAGTCCAGTTTATGGGATTCTAAATTGGACAAGATCATGGACAAGCTTATGAATATGCATAAGAGATTGGAAGAGAAGTTTGAGCAAATAACGAAAGACCATGCGTCTTCTATTCACAACCTAGAGCTTTAAATGAGACAACTTTTCCATGAATTTTGTAAGAGAAGTGTGAACAACTATCTGAGCAACATTGAAGTACATCCAAGAGAAAAGTGTAAGGTTATCACACTTAGGAGTGGGAAAGAGCTAGTAGCAATAGCAAAAAACAAGCTAAACCCTAACTTGTAGAAGACCAAAAGAAGAAGGAGGGTGACTCATTTAGGAAAATTGATGTGGTTGAACCTTTAAAGGAGCAAGAAGAAGAAGAACGGATGACAATGTACATAGAGCTTGAAGAATATAAGGAAGTCTCTATTCATGGAGTGAAAGAAGAAGAGGAGATGAGGGTGACTGAGGAAGAACAAAAACAAATCACTCTCTTACAGAACAAACGGTTGGATTCAATAGAAGATTCAAGGAGTTTTGTTATTTCCTATTTTATTGACAGTTTGTTAGTAAAAAGGACATTATAGAACTTAATTAGTTTTCTTAATTTTACCAATATTGTCCTTTTGATTATCTTCAATTTGTAGCTTATTTACAAGCTATAAAGCTAAAATTGGGCAATATGGGTGGAAGCAAGCCACTCGTAATTGATCCCGATTGGTAGTTAGATTTGTTTTAAATTCTATAAATAAGTCGTAATGATTTGGAATAGGTTAGGTTATTAATTCTCTTACTCACTTTAATCAATTGTAAGAAAGGAAAGCAATCTTGGTGTCAAGCAGATTTGGTCTTAACACCATCGCCATCATCATCTCAATCACCATGATGGGTTCTATCCTCTAGCCCTTGTCTTTTATTTTTATTTTTATTTTCAATTATTCTCATGTTTCTCTTGTTTTGCATTCGTATTCCCACCTTATATTTTGTTTGGTTGTTCTTCTCACGTTGAGGATAATGTGTTGTTCAAGTGTGGGGAGGGTTGTATGCATCATATGTTTTTTTTATTTGAATGTGAATTTTGCATGCTAGTTTGTTTAGGTTTGCATGACGTGATTTTAATGTGTCAATGGCTAAGAATTAACTTAATCGATTTAGCTTTGAATATAGTCTTTTAGGTTGTGAAGATTTATTAGCTCGTAAAAGTAGTGTTCTAGGTTGCTCGG
>JANVCQ010048476.1:0-10919 GCA_025531925.1 Erythroxylum plowmanianum
TTCGTAACTTGTGTGTAATGTTCATCTAACTTTTTTAATCTTCGACTCTGACTCATATTTATAGTCTTCGTCTTCAATTGCTTCTTGATTCTTGCTTCTTGCTTCTTTAATTTTGTTTCTTGAAAGAAGCAGTTATTCAGTTGAGTTCTGTAACTAACTCAAACTAATTCTTGATTCTGACGTGGTTTGCTTCTATCTGCTTTTCATCGTCTGCTTTTGCTTCCATCTGTTTTTACTTCTGCCTGCTTTTGGCTTTCGTCTGCTTTTGGTTCCGTCTGTTTTTCTTCTTTCGTCTGCTTTTCAATTTCTGTATGTTTTTCTCCTTTCATTATTTGTACTTCATCAAAATCATTCACATAAAGTCATTTTGACTTAACATAACTCACTTTTGAAAATAGGATAATTTTTTAGAAGATGTCTTTTTATTACCCCATCATCTGATCCACTTTCTCACTACTTAAATCCAATCTGTTTAGTAGTGCTTCTTCTTTCTTGGACTACTACTTGCATGATCTTGCCATGTGTCAGCACATTATATAGCATCTTGAAACCAAATGTCTTAATGAGCCTTTTTTTTAGCCATCCTGAGCCATCTTTATGCATGGTCTATATAAGCTCATCCATGATGTGATCACATTGCTTTATGAGCTAAATTAATAGCAATTTAAGTCATCATATATAATAAATCTCATAATTTTACATACATTTAAAACTTCTCATGGAAGTTAAGTGTTATATACCCTCGAACTTAGCTTGAATTTATTGTGCCTTTCATCTTTTGGTATCGCTTTTGAATCTTGCATCACATTGAAGATAATTGTTGATGCATGCCATTTCATATCAATGCTCACCTACTTGATACCCTCAAGCTTTTGTTAATAATGCCAAATTTATCTTGCTTATTCATAAGTTTTTTCCTTATTCCATCAATCCAAGCACCAAATGTTGGCTAAGGCTTGCCAACCATTGCACATTTCCTCGTTGAAAGAATCTATGAGCACTCCTTTAATTGTGATTCCCTATAGAATTCCTTAATCTTTGCCACATATCTAACATACCCTTTTTCCTCTCAATTGAATTTGTATTTGCTTTTATTTAGACACTTTTTTAAATATGTGCATAATTCCTTAAGTTTTATTTGCTTGTATTCTTCCACTGACTCTTCACCTCCTTCGTTGGTTTCTTTGTAATCATATAATTGATTTGATTCTCACCTACATTCCATTTTTGTCATTCACAAATGGAATTTAGCCATTTATAAATGATGTAATTAATATTCTAATTTTTTATTTATATGATATTTAAAAGATTCACATACATTCTTCTCACCCTTCATTAAGCCATTTTATGTCCCACTATTATTCTTGTGCTTGTTGTTAGCCCAAATGAGTGATGGCATTTATAGTTCTTGCACTTGTAGCTGTTATAATGCTATGGAGGTCCTTCATGTTTTGCCTCTGAAGCATCAAGCATCATATTAGTTCAATGCATATGCTCACACTAAGTTGTTTTGCTTTAACCACTCAAAACTTCTCTCTTGAGCAATAAACTATTTATAGGAAAGAAATAATATGTCAACTCCTTCATTTTCTCCTAAATGTTTACGAGAGCAAACCCATTCTGATGTTGTTAGAGATTTTTGTTCTCCAATATAACTTTACATTGTCCACCATAAACATAGTTATGATTGACTCCTTTTTTTCAGTTAGAAACCTTGTGTACTATAAAGTATTTATCCTAAAGAAAAGTTTTAAGATCTTTAGCACTCCATTTGCCATTGTAAACTTGGAACTAATGCACCTTTAATAAAATGCTCTATGATTGGACCCCTTATTTGTGCATAGACATAGTACATTTTATCACCATCAAGTTATATCATCTCCTCATAAGCCTAAGTGCTCTTCTTATTTCTTAAGACTCAATCGATAATTAAAATATTCCAAGAAAGGAACCATACCCTATTTTGTTTCAGCTAGAGGGATCAATGATCACCTCTAATCAAGCAACTTTACTCATAAGATTGGTTCCACTAGCAATTGTACACCAACAGTGAAAGGATTCCTTACCAAACTTTGATACTAGTTATCATCTTTACTTTTTCTTGAGCGTAATGGAATTAGAGTAGCTTTACTAAGGTTCTCATGTAGTAGTCAAACCTAAGTTGTAAAGCTCAACTCTGCCTTTCCTTTGTAATCATTAACCAACAATTTTGATTACTTTTGAGTGCATCACATCACTTGTGCTTAAGTGTTTACTCATACTCCAAACATACAATAACAATAGCAACAAAAATATTAAAAAACAACAATAACCTAGTAGGAATCTCACTAAGACGAGGGATATGAGTAAGTCTATAAGTATACAGCCTTACCTTTTACTTAGAAGAGAGACTGTTTTTGATATACCCAAATTTTTTTTAAAAAAATGGTTGAAAAATACATAACAAATGATTTTATAAATGAAAAATGAAGACAAAAGTAAATAAACAAAGATAAAAGTAAGTAAATAAATAAATAGACAAAAAGAAAATAAATAAGTAAATAAGACAAATAAGTAATTGAAAGATAAAGGAAAAAAAATAATGAAACAAAAAAGAAAATAGTAATAATGCTAATAAAAGCCACAATAATTAAAATAAAAGGTTCGAAAACCTACGAGAAGAGAACTCTATGTAGGATCCTCTACTCATATTTTAGTTCAGCAAAGTTTCCAATTGTGGACAAAGTTCTCGATAAGCTCTAGTAAGGTCATATCATTCTTGATCAACTCCTCTCTAATTATTCTTGACTCTTCCTTTTCTTCTGTTATAGTCCTTTAGAATATAATAAGCCTCTCACATCTTATCATTAAGGTGTCAATATCTCCTTTTAATATCCAAATCACCTAATCCTTGTCTCCTTTAATTCACTATCAATGTTAGGTATCCCTAACTTATCTTTTACCACAATATTCTTGACACTATCTCTTCTTATTTTATACATCCAATAGAGCTTTCTCAACTCCATCACTATTAATTGATGATTATGCACATATTTAAGAAGCTAACGCTATATCTTATATAACATTACCAACTAATTATTAAATGGTAGAATTTATCTTTCAACTTAGGAAGTATCTTTTTGTCACTTAAAACTCCTGAGGTGTCCCTCTATCTAAGCCGCCCTGATTTAATATGGTGCACTATGTCATCCTCTCTTTTTAACCACTACTTTGGATGATGCATTACTTAAAATAAATATTTTTATGGATTGTTATTTTTGATTATTTCTATTCCATTCTTGATTTCCATATCGAATGAAACCCTACGATCTAAAAAATTACACTCTAAATGTAAAATCTTAGTCCGATGCAATTTAAAGCCCTTTAACTTTTACATATTCCTTCAGAGTTCTAGTTTGACATTAACATTATCCTTTTCATCCAGTAAAATAATATCATCAATAAACACATACACCAAGTTTCATTTCCTTAGATATTCTTGGTAAGCTGGTTAATAACCAAAATAAATAGGAAAAGGCTTAATAAGAATCATTGGTACATCCCAATATGTCATCCTTACTCTATTCTTAACACTTTCTTACATATCTCTAATAACTCATATATATGCAACATGAACTCTTTTAGCTTCCAAACACCTCCATATGACTTTTTGAGGTACCTTGCCATAAGTCTTCTCTAAATCAATGAAAACAATGTGTAGTTCCCTTTATATTTCCCTATAATATTCCATTATTATTTAAGGAGACTTATGGCTTCTATCGTGGATTTAGGCATGAAGCCAAATTGGTTTTCTGAGTAGGTGCACCCTGAGCTCTCTTCCCAATAACCCTCTCCCACAACTTTATGGTGTAACTAAGTAATATGACCTCTATAGTTATTATAGCTTTAGATGTCCCTTTTTCTCTTGTAGAGAGGAATTAGTGTTTTAAGTCTTTCATTTGGTATTTTGGAAAATTTGAGAATCACATTAAAAGCTTAGCTAACTAAGTATGTCCCTCTTCTCTTAAGCTCTTCGACACCTTTATAGATAATTCATTAAGCCCTACTACCCTTCTACTCTTCGTCTTCATCAAAGCTCTTATAACTTCTTCTCTCATGACACGCTAACAATAAGTGAAGTTAATGATAATGCTCAGAAGTTCTAATATCACCAATAGTATGAGTAATGTTCTGTACTACTCTTCCACATCTTCATAGCTGAGACATGGAATATTGAAAGTTATAGGGGGCTAAAATGAAATTTTTAATAGTATTTGACCAAGTTGATAAACAAATTAAGCCTTAATATATACCAGGTCCATTTTGATGAATCTCTCATTTTCTGTTCTCCTTCCATCTCCAAAGTAACTCCACCACTATCCTCTCTCTTTCCAAATCTAAAGTCCTCTTCTTCATTGTTTATTCACTAAAGACTGCTCACTGCTCTCCTCTGTTGTCAATGACAGGTTACTTAGTCTTCAATCTTCACTTATACTGTTATCATGAATTCCAACTACACTGCTTCCCACTTCCTCAAGCTCTCCACACACCACTACTCGTTGATATTTATGCATCGCCAACAACTCCATCTCTAGTCCAATGACCCAATCTTCCTACTCCATCCCCAATCCCTATAGCTCCCAATTTGGATATGTGCGACTCGCAACCGGACCTGTATAACTTAGTTGCTATTTGTCTAATTTTTAAATATGTTTTAAGTTGTTTATTTCTTCTCTAACTTACAAGGACATTGTATTTTAGTTGTGTGTATTGTGAATATATAAAATATAAATTAGACTTGGAATTAGATATTTGGCAGTGTGAATTACATATAAAACATTTAGTTGTTTCAAAAAAGAAAACTGAGATAAATTTACAAAAGAAAGTTAAAATACTAGAAAATTTATTAAATAGATTACGTTGTTAAATTTTTGTGTCTATACTGATAGTCAATACACATTGACATTGAATTTATGAAGAAATGAAATTTTATTTAATTAATTTTCCAAATTATTTTCTATTCTAAAAATCATAAAAATTAGATCAAAATTAATTCATTAAAATTTTAAATTGTTTAATTGATTTATTTGAAATATACAATTTACTAATTATTGTTTGTATACAAAATTATTTAATATATGAATTAAATATAAAAATGAATATAATAAAATATACAATTAAATCATTTAATATATGCAACTAAGTTAAGAAAATAAAAAGTTTGCACTTTTATATTGTTAATTGTTTCTATTATGAAATAATATTACAAATATTAATTCTATCTCATGGGTAGCAAATACATATTCATCATCTTATCTTATGGGTAGTTAAATACATAGTAGAAAATAGTATGTGAATTTTTCTTATTTCATATCCCTTTTAAATGTCTTTTAAGATATGCCTTAATTTATGATAGATTTTTCTTTACTCAATATAATGTAAAATTGTAAATGTTTAAGTAAAATTGTAATTTTATTTAATATAATAAAATTATTTTTGCAACGTGTGTTATTATAAAGAAAGATGTTAGATAAAATCCATCTAGATATGCTTATAAATTGAATATTGAAAATTTATAGTTATATAATAATGTTATACACAAAAACTTTATTTTTGAATATGAATTTATCAATTTAATTTTGACACGTCTTTATTTATTTTCACAGATAAATAGAGTGGGTTTCATTCACGTACCCTCTATAATTTAGCGACAAGAAAATTTGGTGATCCATTTTGGACTTATGCTAGATTAGTTATTGGAATGAAGAACCATTTGTTTGTATTAAGCATTTGGTGATCCTAAGTAATAAGCATTTGAAAGGTGAGGGAATCACTAGATTAAAAAAAAATTTATCTTAATTCAAAGGTGATGTAAAACCATGTAAAAAAGTGATCGATGACGTGAAATGGCAAATAATGACTTTACTTGAGGAGTATTAGCATGAGAAAGGTAGAAGGTTTAAGGGTTAGAGGTTTAAGGTGAGTTTTATAGTTTAGGTCTCAGGATTTAGATATTAGGATTTAGGATATGTATCGGATACAGTACTTAGCATTAAAGTTTAAAGCTTAGGTTTAGGATGTAGGTTGTAGGTTATAGGTTATACGTTATAGGTCTTAGCTATTAGGATTTAGGGTTTAGTATTTAAGATTAAAGTTTAAGGTTTAGGTTACAGGTCTTAGGTATCAAGATTTAGGATTTAATATTTAGGATTTAGTATTTAGGATTAAATTTTAAGGTTTAGTTTTAGGATGTATATTGTAGGTTGTTGATTGAGAGATAATACTTAACGAGGTTAGTTTATATTACATTATTGGCTCTTTTCTTTACCCATCAGATGCATAATATTTTCTATAAGCAACTATGATCGGTGAAGATGTTTCAGGTATGCCTTGGACTTAGCTGACTTGTCTCTGAAAGAAGAATTAGTTTTTTCCAACTCCTAGCAATGGCCATCCTTGAAAAATATAATCCAACAACTCCAAAACTTTAGGTAAATGTAATTATCATATTTTACTCCACACAGAACCTTTACTTCAATATTGCAATTATTTACGTCTATAGTTTGTCACAGAGGACGACTTCGTTAATGTTAACAATGGCTAGATTTGGTGGTTTTCATATGAATGGTATGAAGGTAACCATTTTTTGTCATGCTTAGTAAAGAAATGTTAATTCTTAGATAATTGAATTTCTTAGAGCATGTACTTATTGTTGTGATTTATTTTTAAGTTTAGGGTTAAAGGGTTAGAGGTTTAAGGTAAGTTTTATAGTTTAGGTCTTAGGATTTAGATATTAGGATTTAGGATTTAGGATAGATGTCAGATATAGTCGTTAGGATTAAAGTTGAAAGTTTAGGTTTAAGATGTAGGTTGTAGGTTATAGGCTATAGGTCTTAGCTATTAGGATTTAGGGTTTAGTGTTCAACATTAAAGTTTATTAGGTTATACGTTATAGGTCTTAGGTATTAGGATTGAGGATCTAGAATTTAGGATTTAGTGTTTAGAATTAAAGTTTAAGGTTTAGGTTTAGGATATATATTATAGGATGTTGATCAAGGGATAACATTTAATGAGGATAGTTTATATTATGTTATTGACTATTTTCCTTACCTATCTGATACATAACATTTTTCATAAGAAACTATAATCACTGAAGATGTTTCAGGCATGCCTTGGACTTGGGGGTCTTCTCTCTGAAAGAGGAATTACTTTTTACCAATGCTTAGCAATGGCCATCGTTGAGAAATATAATCCAACAACTCCAGAGAGTTTCAGTCATGTCTTGGATTTGGGGGTCTTCTCTCTGAAAGAGGAATTACTTTTTACTAGTGCTTAGTAATGGCCATCATTGAGAAATATAATCCAACAACTCTAGAACTTTTAACAATTGTAATTATCATATCTTACTACACATAAAACCTTTGCTTCAATATTGTAGTCATTTAAATCTATAGCTTGTTGCAGAAGATGACTTCGGTAATGATGACAATGGCTAGATTTAGTGGTTTTGACAGAGATGGTGTGAAGGTAACCATTTTTTGTCTTGTTTGGTAAAGAAATATTGATTCTTAGATAATTGCATTCCTTAAAACATGTACCTACTATTGTAATTTATTTTCAAGTTTAGGGTTAAAGGGTTAGAGATTTAAGGTAAGTTTTATACCTTAGGTTTTAAGATTTAGATATTAGGATTTAGGATTTAGGATATATATCATATGTAGTTCCAAAGAATAAATTTTAAAAGTTTAGGATTAGGATGTAGGTTGTCGATTGTAGGTCTTAGCTATTAGGATTTAGGATTTAGTGTTTAAGACTAAAGTTCAAGGTTTAGGGTTATAGGTCTTAGGTATCAGGATTTAGGATTTAATATTTAGGATTTATTTTTTAGGCTTAAAGTTTAAGGATTAGGTTTAGGATGTGTATTGTAGGTTGTTGATCGAGTGATAGCACTTAACGAGGTTAGTTTATATTACATTATTAGCTCTTTTCTTTACCCATTTGATACATAACATTTTTTATAAGCAACTATGATCACTGCAGATGTTTCAGGTATGCCTTGGTCTTGGCCTTCTTGTCTTTGAAAGAGGAATTGGTTTCTACCAGTGCCTAGCAATGACCATCTTGAAAAATATAATCCAACAACTCCAAGGATATTGGTAAGTGTAATTATCATATTTTACAGCACACAAAACCTTTGTTTTAATACTGTAATTATTTATATCCATATTTGTTGGAGAAAACGACTCCTCTAATGATGACAACGGCTAGATTGGTGATTTTGATAGAGATGGTGTGAACGTAACATCTTCATTGGAAAAGAAATATTGGTTCTTAGATAATTGCATTCCTTAAAGCATGTACCTACTGTTGTGATTTATTTTCATGTTTAGGGTTAAAGGGTTAGAAGTTTAAGGTAAGTTTTATACTTTTGGTCTTAGGATTTATATATTAGGATTTAGGATTTAGGATATATATCAAATATAATATTTAGGATTAAAGTTTGAAGTTTAGGTTTAGGATGTAGGTTGTAGGGTATAGGGTATAGGTCTTAGCTCTCTTTGATTCCGCTGACTTATTATTATATTCCATTTCTTATGATAGGAAGTTGGAATATCAGGGGCCTTAATGGTCCCCATACTCAGAGAGCAGTTAGAGACTAGATTCGGCATTATGATCCTGAATTGGTTAGTCTTATGGAGACCAAGGTAGTTTCTCCCTCTTTAGCGGGTGTAGTTTCGGCTACTTGTTGCGGATGGGATTATCTGAGTAATGTGACGAATCAGGTAGCATGTCACATTCTGGTATGTTGGGACCCCAGTTTGTTTGAGTTACAGAGTTCATTGTTTACTCTTCAGGGTATTAGCTGTGAGGTGACTCATCAGCGAGAGGGTTCCGTTTTTGGGCTTACAGTGGTCTATGGATCCACTGACCCGGGCACTAGACGAGAGCTTTGGGACTTCCTCCAAGGTCAGGTTGATCGATTTCATTCTATGCCTTGGTTAGTTTTGGGTGATTTTAATGCCATTATGAGTCATTCAGACAGAGTCGGTGGAGATATTGGATGGTATCGCCATATGGATGAGTTTGGAGAGTGTATACATGATTCTGAGTTGCTCCGACTTCCTTACTGGGGTTTGCGTTATACTTGACATAATGGTCGGGAGGGATCAGATTCTATTCTCAGACGGTTGGATTGGAGTTTTGGCAACTCCACATGGCTCACCACATCGCCTAATCATAGCTCTTTGGTTGTTCATTTTGGTTCCCCGCGACCCCGACCTCCTACTCCTTTCAAGTTTCTGAAATGTTGGGCTGATAATCCCCACTTTTTAGAACTTGTTAGGAGAGTTTGGGCTACACTAGTGCGAGGAGATTCGATGTTTTGCTTGACTCACCGGTTAGGTTTGCTCAAGCGAGAGCTGAAGTCCTTCCACTTCTGGGACTATAGCTATATTTCCAGTAGAGTTAGGGAGGCACGGACCTAGTGGGTCTCCACTCAGGTAGCTCTTGATGCTTCCCCACACTCGCCCGATCTAGGTATTGAAGAGCGTGACCTTGCTAGATAGTACTACCGACTGATACAAGATGAGGAGTCATTTTATCGACAGCGATCTAGGATCCAGTGGCTTGCTTTGGGGGACCAAACACTCATTTTTTCCACAGATCCTTGATCCATCGCCAGGTCAGAGGCTGGGTACATGGGTTACTTGATGTGACCGACACTTTTATCACAGATCAGGGAGTCCTGGGACAGATGGCGGTGGATTATTTTTAGGGTATCCTCTACTCTCCCCCCTTGCTTCCTTCAGTTGATGCTACTCGTTTCTTCACTCGTCGTATTCCTGAGGATATGATTCATCCATTGGAGAGACCTGTCTCGAATGAGAAGATACGTACTGCATTATTCTCCATCCTGGAGGATAAGGCTCCAGGACCTGATAGCTACACCTCTTTTTTCTTTAAGAGGTGTTGGGATATTATCGGAGCTAATTTTAGAGCTGCAGTGGGGCATTTCTTTTCTACCTCGGCTATGCCACGACGGGTTAATTCTACTAGGATTACCTTAGTTCCCAAGGTGGAGAGCCCACAGACATTGAGTGACTTTAGGCCGATCTCTTGCTGCAATGACCTTTGATGCAATGTCCTTTACAAGTGAATCTCAAAGGTCATTGTAAATCAGTTTAAAGTTGTTCTACCAGAGGTGATTGGGAGAGCTCAGATGGCTTTTATCCTGGGGAGGCAGATTGTGGACGCTATTCTTCTGACTCAGGAATTGATGCATGACTATCACCTTGATCGCTCCCCACCACAGTGTGCTCTCAAGGTTGATATTTGCAGAGCTATTGATACTGTTAGCTGGGAGTTTATTCTGCTGGGATTGAGGACCATTGGAGTTCCCGATAGTATGATCACATGGATTGAGGTATGTCTCAAATCTGCCCATTTCTCGGTAGCACTTAATGGATCCCTTCATGGGTATTCTGTTGCCACACGAGGGGTGCGACAGGGGGACCCCCTTTTTCCTTATCTATTTGTACTGGCGATGGAAGGGTTAGATGGGATACTGCGCAAGGTGACAGCATCTCCGGGTTATAGCTATCATTGGCGGTGCAAGCAGATTTCCCTCACTCATCTCTGTTTTGCAGATGATTTGATGATTTTCAGTCATGCAGATTCTGCTTCTCTTGCGATCATCTGATAGGCTCTGACAATTTTTGAGAGGATTTTCAGGTTGTCCATGAACTCAAATAAGAGTCGAGTGTTCTTTTCAGGGATCCCTGAGACGGAGGTTTCCTCTTTACAGAGCACTCTTGGGATTCAGATTGGTTCCCTCCCGATCCGATACTTGGGTGTCCCTCTTATCACTACACAGTTGAGACATGCAGATTGTCTCCCTCTGGTTGAGAGGATACTTTCCAAGATCTGGTTGTGGACTTCAG
>JANVCQ010048513.1:0-10917 GCA_025531925.1 Erythroxylum plowmanianum
ATGCATGTACAGTCATTTTCATGTGCAAAAATTTACTATTCACTTGTATGTATATGCATGAACATATCAAGGCAATTCTATGCACTTATAAACTATTCCAAATTACTATTTTACCCTTCCCATCGGTGATGGGATGTTACAATGAAAATAGATTTTCATAAGGCTTTCGATAATGTAAGCTGGGATTTTTTTATGGAAAATGCTTAAAGATTACAAGTTTCTGAATTTCTTCACTCAATAGCTAAAGGAATGCATATCTTTTGCTACATTATCTAGGATGATCAATGAGTCCTACAAAGTTCTTCAAAGCTACTAGAGGCCGCAAATAGGGGGATCCCCTATCCCCCTATCTCTTTATTCTTTACATGGAAACTCTCAATTCAATCTTCAAACAAGAATTGCTTCTCAACTCCAATCTCAAGCACCACTTAAAATGCAAAAAAAAAAATTGGTTTAGCATTTGAATGTGTCAAAAACATTTGAATGGAGTCTAACTTGGCCTTGCAAAATAAAGGTTTAACTAACCTTTGTTTTGCAGATGATCTCCCTTTATTTTGCAGGGCCAAGTTAGACTCCGTTCAAATGTTTTTTACACATTCAAATGCTTTTCTGGACTGTAAATCAATCTAAACAATACATTGAAACTATAATAAGTTAACCTTCTAAGACAACATCTACCTCATATCCAATATACACAAATGACCCATTCATCACAACTTTAACTAACCTTTATTTTGCAGATGATCTCCCTTTATTTTGCAGGGCTCTATTCAAATGTTTTTGACACATTCAAATGCTTTTTTAGACTGCAAATCAATCTAAACAATACATTGAAACTACAATAAGTTTACCTTCCAAGACAACATCTACCTCATATCCAATATACAAAAATGACCCATTCATCACAACTTTAGGAAGATGCATTAATCATAAACAACTTTCAACATATAAGAAATTCCTCCTTGATAAATTTATTTAAACAATTTTTTCATTCTTTTTCTTTTTATTTCTTTCTTTCTTTTTCATTTTCTTTTCTTTTCTTTTCTAATGCTTTTCTCTTTTCTTTCTTTCTTTTCCTTTCTTTTGTTTACATTAAAAGAAACTACATTGACATGGGAATTTTAATGATAAGCATCCCAACATTAACCAACCTACATATATATACACCCCCACACTTAGAATTTTGTACATCCACAAACTCAACATTCACAAATATTCACTAACTCTATAGCTTGGTAGGACATTTGGTTAAGTATAAAGCATGTAATATGGTTGACATAAAAAGAAAGGCTAATAAGGCTCAAAGCCACTTATCAAAGAAAAAGAAAATCATATAATGGGTAGGCTATTTGACTAATGTAGCTTATGAAACAAAGAATGCCTAATCATTTCCATATTAATGCATGTGATAAAAAAGTGGTCTCCAATAAAAATTCAAGAAAAATCAGGATGTATATGTCATGAAGGTCACACATTATCAAAAGACAATGAGACTGATATGAATGTGTCAATCAAACAAGGCTCAAAATCTCACCAGCTTTGTCTACCACTAGTCACTACTCTTCTAAAGATAATGCATATCAATCAATCACAAGAGTAAAAGTACATGTTAAAGTTACTATCAAATTCTCTAATCAATTCAAACTCTAATCATAACTATATAATCCCAGAATCAACAGAAAAGAGAAAATGTTTGTTTATGGTTTTATTTTCCCTCATTTTGATTGAAAACTTAAAACAAGCAAGAAACAACTAACAAAGATCGCAGATACATATAAAAAGAAATGCAAAAATGTAAAGGAAAGAAATTTACTTCCCTTAGGTTGCCTCCCAGAAGTGGCTTTGTTTAGGGTCACTAGCTCGACTCCTTCTTCTTTTCTTGTGACAAAATTGTGATCTTCAGGTGTTAGAGTTAGCACCACTTCCACGCGAGGATGTTCTGCATAGGGCCTTAGTTGATCATCATCCCCATTCAGTGTCCTTCCTATCCTTAGAATTTCGATCTCTGCTGAGTCCATGTTTTCTTGAAAGATCTCAGATGTCTCTTCACCTTTTCCTTCCTTATTTAATTCCTCAAACCTACTAGGTAAAAGTAAAGAGTCATTCTCAACAACAAAATAGAACTTAGTATTTACCTCCGTGCTAAAAGATATAGTTTTTTTTTCCTTGAGCTCCTTCTCAACTACTTCTTCATATGCAATTCCTTGAGTATTGCTCTCAACAATCTCAAGCTCCTCTTCACTTTGTAAAGTTTTTGTACAAACATCTATTAGGTACATCTCAAATTGATATAGCTAGACCTCTTTGCTTTGTGATTCCAGATGATCGATATCTCCCCATTGAGGTAATGCATATTTTTGGAATTGCAGAGCATCCTATCGAATTTGCTGTACACCTTGCTAAAATAGCTATTGCATATTCTGTTGGAATTGCTGCATATCCTATTGAATTTGAAGATTGTTAGCAACCATAATATTAAGCATTTCTTCTAGAGATGTACCTGAGTTGTGTTGGCTCTCTAAATCTTGACCACAAGACCATGTATTTTTTAAAAATTGCCTTATATCCTGTTGGAATTGTAGAGTATTCTGCTACAATTGCAAATTATTAGTGTTCACAATTATTAATCAACTCTTCCAGAGATGTATCGAAGTCTTGATAGGAAGCTTCTAGTATGTATGAGAATTGTTGTGTGTCCTACAAACTATTATGGAAGTAATTCTGATGATTATCCTATCTATAATAAAAGTTAGGTTCATCAGTCCAAACATTGTTATAGGATTGAGAATATGAGTTATAAAAGAAATTACCTCCGTCTATATCAATTTTTTTAACAAACACAAAACAAAAAAATGAAAAGATCACGAAATAATTGAAAAAAAATCAATTACAAACAAATAATTAAAAAACCAATTAAATCATAAACAAAAACTAAAACACCCTACTCTCCGACAACGACACCAAAATTGACAGTGCATCGTGACACTAGTCAAAATAAAATAACTAGACTACTACTATAGTAGTGGTGAGTCTAGGTCGATCTCACAGAGAGTGTGTGTAAAGTTGTTGAAATGAAATTAACTAGTGTTTAGGTTTACTGAGGGTTTTTATTTTGGAAAGAAGAAAATAAAATGACACTAGACTAATAAAAATAAATTAAAGAAAACATGCAAAAATATGATAAAAGTGGGGAATTCTGTAAGGACCTAGTTATTTGTTAAATCTCAACATACACCCTAATTAAGCATATTTCATGGATTTTTTGTTCTCAAACCTCTCCTAGCAACTATTAATTGTGGATTAATAATTAACCCATGTTTTCCCTTTGATTTTGTTTAATCAAGATACGATCATTAGTTAAACCTAACCATTGAATAACCTAAGATACGGTCTCTAAATTTAATTAGGTAGTAGCATTACTAATTAGGAAAACTGATGAATTAAGGCAATAACCACATCTGATGCGTCAGTTAACCTAGGTCTTTTTATCCCTAATGATTACGAATCATTAGTCGCTACACATGAATCAAAAATACAATGATTACATATTAAATTCGATTCTAGCAATGGGTTTTCATGAAAAATGATTCAATAGAGCATTAAAACCATCATCATTCAAATACCCAATCAATCCATACAAGATAACATAATCAATTTCTAATGAGAGAAAGAAACAACAAAAATATGAAAGAAATGTTTAACCTGGGTCGTCAACGTCGATGTTGCCTCCAAACCGGCATAAAAAACTTAGCCTTTCATGAGTCTCTAAGAAAAAGCTTCAGCTCCCACAAAAATTGCCCCAGCTAAAACCCCCTTTTTATCTCACTACTACCACTACTCTTCTATTATGTCTTTATTTCTCTCTTCTGTTGTATTGATATGAACATTTAATTTTTGATCTATCTTCCTATTCATGCCTCCCTTATTTCTCCGCAGCTCTCCCATCTACCTCTATTTGTGATGTGATAAATAAAACTTAATGGACCACGCTACTGTTCATCTTTGTTTTAAAACCTCACTCCCTTTCTCTATTGAACGCTATGTTTAACGCAACATACGCATACAACGCTAGCGTTTAGTGTTTAATAGCAACGTAGCCTAAAGCAGAAGGAAGCATGGCATTAAATGTAAGTGATGCTAGCGTTAAATGCTAGCTTCCTTCTTCTTTGGGCTACGTTGCTTTCTTTTTTTCTTTGCTTTAATCCACCTACATGCATATCATTTTGGCGTTAAACACCAAACGCTAGCGTTAAATGCTAGCTTCCTTCTATTTTGGGTTGCGCTACTGTCGTTTTGTCTTTGTTTTAATCTATGTGCATACTTATCATTTTGTCCTTCAACTCTCAGCCACTACATGCGTTTTGCGCTCTTGTTATTTCTTGATTTTTCCTGTAAGCACTTTTAATTCTTCTTCTTTGTATTTTGATTTTTCTTGCCTTTTTCTTGTCTTCTAATTTTCTTCTTTTTTCTCTATGAAGACAAGTGAAAATTAACCTTCAAAAAATAGCCCAAATGTAGTGCTTTCGACTCACTTTAATTTCTTTGCCTCCAAATTATTAGATCGAAAACAAAAGCATGCAAGATTTGGCTAAAATAGTAGATTTCAAAACTTTTTCCGAAATCAAGATGCAGCGGAAACAAAATAACCAAATCAACATGTTTTAGCCATACATGATACGGTATAAGGAAAATAATTAACATAAGAACAAGATGGAAATTATACCAACTCCTTGCTACAGTTTTGACTCCTCATTTTTGTATCCTCTCTGACTCCTTGCTATAGCTTTGACTCCTTATCAATGTATCCTCTCCTCGTTATTGTATCCTCAACCAATCCAATCTACCACATGTTCTTCTTAGACAACTTGGTTAACAAGATCCTTTGGTGGGAAAGGAGAAGAAATATTTTGAGTAAATTTTCCATAGATGAAAGAAGACAAAAATGAGACTCTTCTTGTTAAAGTTTCAGCTAGCACATGTAAGAGAGTAGAGAGTGGAGTAGAGAGTGAGTCAAAAATGCAATAACAACTTCTTCATACTCTCTCAATTTCAGTTATCATAAAACAAAGAAGCGATGTGCATCCAATGCATCACTTCATTCTTTAATCAATCATAAAGAAGCCAATAAATGAGACCCTTCTCATTTGTTTAAGATGGCTATATGAAAAGATCAATAACCTAAATGAGGCCCTCTCATTTTCGGTTATGAGATAAAAACCATCTTTAACTTAGCAATTCAATGCTAAATGTGCAGGTGCACATTTAACTATAAAACTAAAATTTTCCCTCCTTTAATCTTTAATAGCTTTGTTTCAATTTAATTAATATAATTAATCAAATCAAACCAAATTCTAGCCCAATATTAAATATTCATTTCGGCTTCTAATTAACAATTAATTAGTGTAAGTCCAACATTCAATCATAGGCTTCAAAACATCTGTTTATATTTTTTACTTTGCTTGATAACCTTCCTAGAAGCCAAGTGGGGAATCTAATTGGACTTATATAATTTAAGCTCCAATAAGCTGAGAATTAATTTAATCTCATTAGAATTAATTCCAGCTTATTAACCAAATGTCATTCCACTAAAGACATTTAGTTGAACTCTTGAATTACTAAATATTATTAGAATTAATTCCAGCTTATTAACCAAATGTCATTCCACTAAAGACATTTAGTTGAACTCTTGAATTACTAAATATTATGAGAACACATGTTTCAAATAAGATTTCCAATTACAAACTCTATTATGAATCATATTATAGTTATCCACACAATAAAGGATAAAATTACCGTTTTGCCCTTATGTTGGTTTTTCTTTCTAGATCTCCTGTTTTACTTTATATGGTGATTAACACACAAGATCTTTTCTTGATGTTAAGACTTGATGGGTAGCTAGTCCATCAATCTAATGGAACTAGTTTAATCACTAATATCTGTAAAACATCTAGAAGTGATGATATCACTATAAACTCTTTATTTGAATGAATGTTTCCTGATACATGTTTCAATTAATAATTCCAATATATAGACACTGGATTGATACTCTATAAGAATCCATTCCGATCATATCAAGAATTATAATGAAACTCATATGAGTTCACCACTCATCAAGATTGTGATTCATAATAAAAGAATGCTAAGGTGTATGTTTTAAGATTAAAGTAATGACTACTTTATTCTTTAAAAACATAAGTGATTCTAGATTCATTTAATAGTTCCATTATCGATAGTCAACTACTATCATAATATGAAACTCATCATTCTCTTGAAGTAAATTCTTTTACTTACAAGGAGATAAATCGCAACATTACATCCTAAAACATAATCAAGCGATCAACTTGATTATCAAACTGTGAATGAACTAATTTAAATTCTAATAATATACATGTTTCCCATACATCTCCATATATATGTATATTACTTACAAAAGAATCTTGGTATCATATGACTAGATATATAATGCTCATATAAATAAAACCAAACTTTTTTGTTTTATTAATAATAAATATTTTCATTACAAAAGTAACTGGAAGAAGATTAAGTTATATGTAAATATACTTACTTTCTAGGGAACTATATTTATATAACTCCAACAAAAATTTTACCTAAAATCATATATGAATTAAAGTGGTATCTTAAGCATTTTTTTATCATTAATCGCTAAATGTAAATGATTAAATGTATCAACAATTAAACACATATCATAAACATATACTAAACAATCGAATAAATGGCTAAACACATATCAAGCTATACCCTAAAATATGATGCATTTCATACCTATCAATATTACACAAAGACTGTCTAATTTGATTGGTTACTTAACATATGATAAGTTGATTTGCATCCTTGCTTTGGGGCTTTGTGTATATAAATTATGAACATAAAGGAATTTCAAATGTTTTGAAAACAAGTGCTCATCAATGGAATCCCTAAAATCAGGGAGCTGATGTTATTAAAAACCTTTAATCCGAATTGCAATGCAAACATCCTATCTTCTCTAAACATCTGAACCACTAAACTTCTAATGTAATGCTTACTCTCATTTTGTCTTTACTTCTTTTATATGAATGCAAGAATTATAAACACCCCTAAGTTATTTGCTTTGTTTGTAATACTTTTCTCAATTATTAAGTAATTATCATTTTCTTTTAAATTTTTTTAGTACAAATATCTTAATTTCATGATATAAAATCAACTTATAAAAATGTTGATAGTAATTTATATACTTAGTAATCAAAATAAGTGTCACTGTCTCGAATAATGGTTGCCAATTGTTGCTATAGCAATTATAAATAGGTAAAGCGAATTGGATTGGAATAATTTAAATTATATGCAAGAAAAAAATTAGATTTTAGGTAAGAATAGAAAAAAGAGAAGGTAAAACAAGAAACAAGGAATAAAAAATATAGAGGAATCAAATTCATAAGCTATCCATTGGTTAATAACAGATAACCAAAAAAATAACAATTTCTTTGATGACGTCTCTGCAATGGAGTGGATACAAAAACACTAGGAACAATTGTTCTACCTTCAATGTCAGAGACATTCCACAAGCTACATTCCACGAGCTAAATAAACTGAACTACTTAAAAAGGAACAAATTTTCTGAATGAGTCTCCCTCCTCCAGATTCTTTAATACATCATTCATGTTGAACGTCACTTGGTCATCACTAATATGAATGATGAAGTTCTCATCATGGACATTTACCTCGATGTTTAAGCATGGTATATCAAGAATTGGTGAATAATAGGGAGGGTTGGCATTCTTTTCTTCATCCTCTTTCCTCATCTCTTGGTCTTTTACAAGATGTGGTTCAACTTAGTGTTCCACAGGTTCTTCTAGCTCTTCCCCATTCTTAAGTGTGATAGTCTTATATTGCTCTCGTCGATGTAATTCCATATTGCTTAGAGAGTCTTCCACACTTCTCTTACAAAATTCACAAGAAAACTATCTCACTTAAATCTCAAGGTTGAAAATAGAAGAGGCATGATTTTCCTCAACTTGATCAAATTGCTCTTCTAGGTCTCTTCCATGACTGTTAGCTTATTCATGATTTTGTCCAATTGGGAATCTCATGAACTGGACTCATCTTGCTGAAATACTAATAGGTCTTGATGTCCTATATGAGTACTTACGTTATTAGACCAATAGAAATCTAGGTAGTTTTGTCACCTCAAAGTGTATGTGTTCATATAAGAATGATGATTTTCCCAACTAAATTGGGGCTCATTGAAATCTACAACAATCCTTTGCTCTCTATATATTATCCGTGATTATTCTTTTTATCTCTTCTTAGCATTCAACTCTCGAGATTCCTCATTATTGTCTGGTGATATCCAAGTTGATGTGTCATCTACTTTATGCCCAGCTTCTCTCTCACTATCCCGCTCTCTTTTTTTACAAAAGAAGGTGAAAAAAACCTTAAACTACAAGAATTAAACTAATATATGCCTTCCTGGCAACGAAACCAAAAACTGGATTGTGTCGTTCAAACTTTAAATTTTATAAGCCTTCAAATCTCGCAAATGCACAGGTCGCAATTGTAGTATAAGAGGTGTCGATCCCATGAGGAACGAAAGTAATATAATCATAAAATATAAGGCCAACAATATATCAAACTCAAAATAACAATGTAATGGAAAGTAATCGCAAGAATTAAATTCAACCACTTAAATCAGAAATTAAACATGAAAGAATTAACAATTGAGCAATATGAAATCACAATAGAAATTAGCCTAAGGAATTTACCAATTTATGAGAAAGGGATTTTACCTATCATTAATTCTAACCTAGTTGATTAAGTGTCAACAGAGTGTCGATTTTAGACTATTCTAGGGTTGAATACTGTCTCTCGAGTTATAACCATTAAATCCTAAATTATAAACCCGAATCAGATTATGGATTTTATATTCTCTCAATTCACAAATTATCCAAAACCTAATTAGATCTGAAGTAATATAATAAACTATTGGAGAATCACACGGGATCTCTCTCCGCACAATTATCAATATAATTTATTACAGTTTCTGTTAAATCACCTAACTCCCATTAATCCGATTTAATCGTATTTCATTCAGTTCACTCTCTCAGTTTATTACCAAAATATGCAAGAACGTAATTAAATCATGACATTCATCCAAATAAACACAATTGGTTAAATTATCATTAAATCAAAATAAAATCCTGAAGAAGAGTTTAGAACATCATCAATATTCCAAATCCTATCATCATACCATCCATCTCAATTATATACATCAATTAAATCGAAATGAAAATGAAATACAACTTGGAATAGATGATGGAAAGCAGCGACGTCAGAAAACCTCCTAATCTGGGAAGCACGTCGAGTCAGCTTTGTCTTCCTTTTCCTTCATCTCCTTTCTCTCTCTCTCGGTATTCTAACTTTAGGGTTTCAATAGTAGTTGCTGGAAGCTCTCCTTTTTCTCTAACTCTTTATTTTATTTTTATACTCTTTTGTGTTTTGGGTAACCTTAGGTTTTTCGAAGTCTGAAAAGTCCAAAAAATTCCCCGAAACATGAAGTTCATGAGTGTCTATGCATCTGCCCGATGCAGGCCATGATCATAGCTTACATCCGAACCTTCTGTCACGATCGTGCCCTTACCTGGAGCTTCTGTCACAATCATGGTAGCCATAATTGTGGGCCTATTTTGTGGCCCGAATTCCCTCTGAGACTCCTTTGCTCTTTGATATTAACCCTGAAACACTAGCAAACTTATCAAGGTACCTTAAAATTTTAATATTTAAGATCAAAGACTAGTACTAACCCATATAACACTTAAAACACAAATAAATCACAAACTAATACAATTTTAACCTAAACACATACCAAATGATCGAATTAACAACTAAATACATATCAAATTATACCCTAAAATATGATGCAATTTACACGTATTAGCAATGATTATGAATTATAATTATACTTCATAATTAGAATTTGTTGGGCACCATTTCCGAAACCCAACTCTTCATCGGAACCATATAGCCTGAGTGTATTATCCTATTTGGTTATTTCCAACAACCCTTATTATTGATCATTCCACAAAGGTGGCGTGCCCATGACAATTAACATCAAACAAACTTATTACAAGGCTATAATGGCATTTCAAGCCACAATACATCAATGTCTCAAATCTCCATATACAAAAGTTACACGATCTAATAATCCTTGAAATGCAACTAAACCCTCATGATTACAAAATCTAGCTTAAAAAATACAAAAATGTGCATAATTGAGGTTAGGTCTTGACTCTCTTTTACTTCATCTTTTATTCATCACCTGGACATGGGGAGGAGAATGGGGGTGAGCTTAAAAGCTCGTGGGTAACCAGTTTATAATGAATAACAAGCAAAACCGTTTAAAAAGTTCATTCTCATAGAAAATTCTTATTGAATCATAAAACACATGTTTCTCAAAATTCTTGTTATGTAATCAAAATCACCACAACACAATTTATGCAATTTTTTCAACTTGTTCACAATTCATAAACACATAAGCACATCAAAAATGGTTTGGGTGGATCTAAAATAGAACGTACTACGCATTTTCACGTAACAGTCTTGCGTAGCTGTGAACTTATGGGAGTCCAAAAAGGAGCTCCATGCCACTAGCGGCCAGGTAGGAGAAGCCTATTTGTCAAAGTGCACTTGACTTAACTTAGGGGACCACCACAAACCTACATAACATGTACTTCATGACTTGCAAAAATATATTGCCCAAAATGGCACATTCTTATAAAGACTTGCTTTTCACATGCTTGATGTATATCTTGAAAACCATTCTCGAAAACATAATTTCATAAACATGCATCTTTTCCAAAAGATATCACTCAAACCATGTAACAAACATATAGCAGATTTCACAATCATTTATGAGCAATAATGCAG
>JANVCQ010048541.1:0-10916 GCA_025531925.1 Erythroxylum plowmanianum
GTATCATGTGTATTTTTTTGTACTTTGTATTTTGTATTTGTATTAAAGCAAAGGGGTAGTTTTTGAAATGTAAAGATGTTTTGAAAACAAGCTTTGTGTTCTGTGATGGGCCCAAGTGTTTATCGAAACTCTGATGTATGCAACAATGTTTGCATCTTTGTGATTGAAATGGTTTTAAATAAATCGGGCCGATTTGATTATTGATTTTCGCATATGCTTTAATTGTTTAAAAAAAAGAAAAAAAATTGCAATGAGTTTCGACCGTTAAATGTCTCTGAATGTTGGGCTCCAGAAACGGGATCCAGCAGTTTTAGCTGGGTAAATACTTTTCCAAATAAGACTAGGATTTCTTCTTTCCTTTGCACTTAGGAAATTAGAGTTTAGAAAATACTTGGCTTTAAAAACCTGGCTCGATAAAGAATTGGGATATCTTAGAAAACGCCAACCTTGTTTGCATAACATCGCAAGATTAAAGCACTTCAAGTCACGAAAGCCTATACCACCTAATTTCTTAGGAACACAAAGTCTCTCCCATTTAGCCCAATGGATTTTAGCACGGTTGCTCGAAGAAGAACCCCACCAAAATGAATTCATCATCTTTTGTAAGTCATCACAAATGCCCATAGGAAGCCAAAAAACACTCATACAATAAGTAGGAAGGGCTTGGGCAATTGTCTTCAAAACAATTTCCTTGCCTGGTCTTGAGAGCAGTTTGTTCTTCCATCTAGTAATTATTTTACTTAAGCGATCATTCAGAAAAGCAAAAACCTACTTTTGATTTCTCCCAACCAGCGAAGGTAACCCAAGATAATGACCATGGGCAATTTGATTAGAAACCCCCAAAGTATTAGTGATAGCCTGTCTAACATCTTGCTTCGTATTAGAGCTGAACATAACGCTCGACTTTTACAGATTGATTGCTTGACCCGAAGCTTTTTCATAGATAGAAAGAATATTCTTGAGATAACCACATTCACTGGGAGAAGTTCTGAAGAAGAAGAAGCTGTCATCTGCAAAGAAAAGGTTAGAGATAGTAGGGGCACCATGATAGATACTAACACCATGAATATTCCCTCTCAACTCTGCTTTTCGCAAAAGAGCATAAAGACCTTCAGCACACAGAATGAAAAGATATGGGGAAAGAGGATCCCCCTTTCTAAAACCCCTTCCTGGACTAATAGGCCCCACACTATTGCCATTAAACGCCACAAAGTAATTAACAGTAGTCACATAAAGTTTAATCCATCCAACCCACTTAGCATCAAAGCCCAACTGAAGCATAATAAATTCCAAATAACTCCAATCAACCCTGTCATAAGCCTTACTAATATCGATTTTAAAAGCAACATCCCAACGTGAACCACGTCCTTTATTTTTCATGTAGAGAATCAACTCAAAAGCCACCATAATATTATCAGAGATTAATTGACCCGAAACAAAAGTTGATTGCATAGGAGAGATAATTCTAGGCAAAATAGTCTTGAGTCTATTATCTAGGACCTTCATAATAATTTTGTAAATCACATTACACAAAGCAATAGACCTCAAATCCTTCATACTACTCACATTATCTTTTTTTTGAATAAGAACAATAGTAGTATTATTTAAGGCAACAAGAAACTCACAATTATTGAGCCAATCACAACTTTTAGCAAAAATATCGCCACCAATAATATACCAACACTTTTGAAAAAATGTCGGATTCATGCCATCAGGGCCAGGAGCTTTATCCAGATGCATATCAAAAATTGCTTTCTTAAATTCTTCCATGGTGAAAGGAGCAAGGAGAAGAGCATTATTTCGGTCATTAACAACAGGACTAATGCAGGAAAATTCTTCAAAAGTGTGGGTTCCAATAGGAGTTGCAAAGAGTTTCAAAAAATACTCCAAAACAATGGCATTCATATTATCACAATTCGAAAAAGAATTACCAGAGTCATCCTCCAAGACAAAAGTGTGATTAATCCCCCTACGCTTCGAAGCTTGAGCATAGAAAAATTTAGAATTAGCTTCTCCGTAATTAAGCCAAAAAAATTTTGATCTTTGCTTCCAATAAATATCGTCTTGGGCCAATAAGCTAGAAAACTCAGATTTAAGAGTCAACAAAAAAGGATCAGCAGCGTTGGTTTGGTGCAATAAACCCATTTGCTTCTTAACTTTGTCAATCTTGGCTATGATGGAATTACCTAATGTTTTATTCCACGCAAGAATGGAGGTACGGCATGCTGTTATTTTCTCCATGAAGCTAGTGCTATTACAACTGGTCCCAGTAGAGGAAACAACCTCTATAAATCCAGTTTCAACTAACCACTTATTCTCAAAATTAAACCTGCTAACCTTCTTGACGGGGAAACTGGTAATCGCATAAAGCTTAATGGGATTATGATCCTAATAATAGCTTATAAGCCTGAACAATTTATGGTAAGAGAAGTGACAAACCCAATCAGTCGAAGCAAAAACTCTATCCAAATGTTCCATAACTAGGTTATTCGAACCTCACCCACGCTCCTAAGTAAACCCGAAACCAGTAAGAGGAATTTCAACTAAATTACATTCCGAAATGCATTCCCTAAACCCATCAAAGAGAACTTTTGGATACTCATTACCACCAACCTTCTCATTAGCATACATAAGATTGTTAAAATTCACCCATACAAACCCACAGAAGTTGAGAAAGCTAAGAGAGAGATTTCAACAACGCTCAGCTAGAACGTTTTCTGTTATGCTCAGGAAAACCATAAAATCCAGTAAGTCGCCATTTAAAATTTTCCAAATGAATAATCTCCACATCAATATGATTACTAGAATAACCTAAAACAGAGACATTTTTATTTCAATTCTAAAAGAGGGCAAGACCTCCACTATGACCAATCCGGTCTACACAAAAACAACAATCAAACTTTAAACTAACACGAATATCCTCCACTCTACTAGACGAAACAAGAGTCTCACTAAGAAAAGGAAAAGAAGGCCTATTATGTCGAACAATGTCCTTCAATGCGGTCACTGCACAAGGATTGCCTAGACCTTGGCAGTTCCAAGCAATGCAGTTCATGATGCTCAACGGTCTCTTGAAAGAGACCGGCCATTGGAGTTGTAGCAGAAGTTTCTTGGCTGACCAAAGAGGAAGGAGCGCTACCACCATTCTTCCCATCGGTATTATCGTTATTGTCTGAAGAAAGACGCAAATGCTTTTTCGTGTCATCAACGTCCATAACAGAGATTTCCTTATTTATATTGGGTTCAGAAGAATGAATAATGCAAGGTGTGATGTCTGACCTGAAGCCCGAAGGGTCTACATTTAAAGGCCCACTAGTTGGGAAAAGGTTAAGCTGTCGTGGATAAAATTTGTAATTATTGACAACTTTCGTTTTCAAGCGTCTTGCCTTATCCTCTGTTTGAAATCCTTGATTCATGGAGCTAAATTCGCTATATCCCTGAGTAGACGGATCCCGTCTCCATTGATTTGGACGGTTTCGATTTTGAGACCGGATCTCTGACCAAATATCCTCCTTCCATCCCCTTTCGATCTCCACCGTCGGCAGCTCCGTAAGCTTGGTGCAGTTGGTTTCACTGTGCCCAAGGATACCGCATAGATAACAAATAAGAGGAATCCTTTCATAGTTGAAAGAAACTTCAAAATGATTTCCCCCTTCCTTCCTAATCTTCTTAGTTCGCATTAGAGGTTCTGTGATATCCAACCGAACCCGAATGCACATGTAGTTAATCATGGAGTTTTTCCAATTATCGGCATCATAATCCAAGAACTTACCCATTAGGTTACCAAGATTGTGAGCTAGGTTTTCTGAAGCAAAACTTGGTGGAAGGTCATGAACTCTAACCCAGAAATCAGCAACATGAAACTCAATATCTTCAGGGTTGTCACCTTCCTATAACAGATGAATCATCAAGAGACAATTATTAAAGCTCCTAGGTCCACCAACAATCATCTTACGCATATCAATCTCATGAAAAAATTGAAATAGATATAGTCCATTACCTCCAAACGGTTTGATACATGCACCCTTAATAGGTCTCCAAAGATTAAGCAATGTCCTCTCTATGGCTTCAAAGTTGACCATTCTTTCATTAATAAAACGACCCATCAGACTCAGCTTGTAATCGATATCTAATCCTTCAACATCAAAAGATTTAACCACCAACTCCTCATTTTCCTTCTCGTTGATTGATAACCGATGAAACTCTGGCTCCATAGACACAAAAGAAAAGAGATCAGATGGGATATAGAGCCAAAACCTTGACTAGCAAGACAAGCATGCACCAGGGCACGACGAACCTTCATATCATATGATCAATAGTTAAAAGAATAACTCGTAGGAAAAATGGCTTTCAAAGGTGAGAAATAAGTGCAAGTATCATATTTTTTAGCGCAGCTACCGATACTTTGGATGCCTTGGTTTAATTTTTACCGATCCACTTAACCCATAAGCAAAGCCAACGTTCTATTCTATGTTGTTACAAGTTACACGCCGCAACTTTACTAGTCTCTGCCCTTCTCTCCGTTTTCTTAGTACTAGTTCTCTCTCTCTCTCTCTCCCCCCTTCCTGTCGATCGGCCAACGGAGCTTTGGCTTGCAGGTCCGTGTTTAACTACTGATTTTCTGTTTGGTTTCCGAGAAATTTGAAGGGGGCAGCGGAGAAAGGGAACTGTCCGTGGTCTCCATTGTTATCGGCAGGTAAGGTCTCTGGAGTTGTTATAAGATCTAAAAAGTTACTTCCATTTGCCTTTTTCCGTTTCCAGTTTCTCTAGCGGGGACCATTGAAACGTAACAGGAAACTCAAAAAAATTTTCTTAATAGTTTGGATAGATATGCACATTTTTAGCAAATCGTTAACTTTCTTACCTTTCTTGTCCATTCACGCTTTATCTCTTATCTGATACAATAAAATGGTGTTGATCCTTTCTTCTTTTCTCCCTCTCTCTCTCTCTCTCTCTCTCGCTCTCTTATTATCACGTTTTGCATTGAAATATAGTCAACGGCCGTTAGCCAATGCCTCTTCTTTCAAACAAGTTTGTCAAATATAAGCCACTTATTGCTATACCCAGATGAACATTTCTCTTGTTTGGTCTCCATTCCCCATGTTTTGTGGTGGCATGCGTGTGTTGTTTGGACTAATCATTATTTTAACTACTCTCAGTAGACATAACTCGGCAATGGCAGATGGGAATTCTTCGTCTGAGGCTGGGAATGAGTTTAACCTTGACTCAATCAGAAAGGCTTTGATAAGACAAGAAGATACAATTGTTTTCTCTTTGATAGAGAGGGCACGATTTCCCAGCAATTCTCGACTGTACAATGATTCTTTGGATTTGGTTACTGGGTTTTCTGGTTCTCTGGTTCACTTCATAATCCAGGAAACAGAGGCCATTCAAGCCAAGGTAAGTGAGCTAATTTTATTGATACAAGAAATGCACTTCTGATATGTTCAGCCTTTTGCTTTTCAACGATACGAGTTTAGGAGGTTCATAAGCCATGATGCATAAAAATTCCCTTTGTTGTTATTACTTGTTAGTATTACACAGTGGTGGTTCCAATTGGGAGTTGGAGACATCAATTGGTTCTGGTTTTGTTACAGGCTGGAAGATATGAGAATCCAGAAGAAAATGCCTTCTTTCCGGAAAATCTTCCTCCTCCAATTGTGTCCAACAAATATCCTCAGGTAATTACTTGTACTAATTTCAACAGATGTTATCACAACTTTGTTGCTTGTATATCTGATCCCAGTTATAGGTTTTGCATCCTGCAGCTGCCTCTGTCAGCGTAAGCAAGAAAATATGGGAAATGTATTTCAACGAACTGCTTCCATTGTTTGTTCGCCGTGGTGATGATGGTAACTTTGCATCTACTGCTGCCAGTGACCTTGATTGTTTGCAGGTAGGGTGTTTTGAACATAACATAATTGTAGGAATTAGGAGAATCCTTTTACTAATCGATGTTTCTGCTACACATACTCTCCATTTACTGGTATTGAATTATCTGTAGGCCCTCTCTAGAAGAATTCACTACGGGAAGTTTGTTGCTGAGATTAAATTCCGGGATGCTCCACAAGAATATGCTGCTGCAATTCGCTCTAAGGTATGATGGAGAGATGCTATTGACATAAGGTTGGGTAGATAAGTTAATCATGATCGTAGGCTTTTAAGAAAGTAACCCCATTTTTCCTTCCGTGTCAATGATTGCTCAGCTTAATAAAGTGTCTACCATAAATAAGCATGTAAAAGTGCAAGCTTTCTGCACAGTGAGATCAGGTTCATGACTTAGATATGCCGCAAAATGATACTGCTGCTGAATACAGTGTATACTATATGTAGGCATGTACAAGTGCTAGCTTACGTAATGGGATTGAAATAGTGTAGTCATTGGTTGTATCAGTTTTCTTCAAGTAATTACATTCCTCATTCTATCGGTTACATGATTATAGGAAGTTATAGTCAGTTTCCAGTGATAAATATATTTTTACTTATAACTTTGATAGCTTTTGATGTCAGTTTCCAGTGATAAATATATTTTTACTTGTAACTTTGATAACTTCTGATATTATGTAAAACACAAAGTTAATAGGGCATTATCTGATCAACCTAACATCTTTTGCTTGTAAAGAGCATCAAAAAGTTTCTGAATCTTGATGGCTCTTGAGATTCCAGGACAGGGATGCTTTGATGAAGTTGTTGACATTTGAGAAAGTAGAAGAGATGGTGAAGAAGAGGGTTGAGAAGAAGGCAAGAGCGTTCGGACAAGAAGTGACAGTTGGGAACAACGAGCACCTTGGAAACTTCAAGGTTGATCCTGCCGTAGTGGTGCGCCTTTTCGACGAATGGGTTATGCCATTTACCAAGTTCGTTCAGGTTGAGTACCTCCTCCGACGATTGGATTGAGACCGCCTTAAATGAGCGATTCTTACTATTCACTTGGATACGGTATTTATTCCACCATTCAAAACATTGGATTCTAAAGATTCTCATTCCATAAAATCATACGTACTATGATCATGTGATAAAGGCCGTCAAGATTTTATTGTGGTGTTTTTATTATGATCCTTTTGAAAACGTTACGAAGGGTGTGCTTTCCATAAAATAGTTTTAGACTAAATTTATAATTATTTTAGATAGAACTCAATCGTATGTTATTGACCTTTAAGGGTATGTTTGGATATGGGTGGAGGGATAGAAGGGAATGGAATGGAATGGCCCAAATGACTCAGGCCATTGTTTAGGAGTCTATTTTGAAACAGGATAGAATGACAATTAATGGCTTTGGAAGCCATCCTTTGCCATCCAAAATTTAATATTTTGTGATCTCTCAAATTAGGGGATCAGGGATGGAATGGCATGGCTTGCCTTCCAAACCCTAATTTAATGACAAAAATACCCTCAAAAAATTAATGAAATTACAACCCCAATCCAGCAAATACCTACGCGGCTACATGTTACTACGTCCATTGTGTTTCTCTTTCAACTAGCTTCTTCCATTGACGAACGTTTTTCTCCACAGCTACTAGGGTCATCTGTCTTCGTTCCATCAGGTAAGCATCGACTATTCTCCTATGTTCATCTTCTTGACACTTTTTGCATGTGAAGAAATCAGAAATTTTTATTGATGCTGATGTCTTCTTTGTTCATCGATAGACGTGTGCTTATTATGTGTTATGTGTTTGGGAAGTTTTGTAAATCAAAGGATGTGTGTTTTATCCTATGTTATGAAATTTTATTCATAAATTTTAAATATATTATTCATATACACTGCGAAATGTAGAAATAGATTTTCAACGCCAAGAATGATTATCAACCATAACAAGACACATGAATAAATGCCTAACGAAGAGTACAGTGCGATGAGGGTTAATGAAAAAGAACAAGAAAGTTGATTGCTTATATAGGAAAATGAGAAAACTATATTCTGGACATCCTACAATTTGAAATGCTTTGAGGTTACTAAAATAGTTTCATAACAACTATGCATATTTTATTACAAGGGTAATTTTGGAGAAAAAAAATACAAGTCATTTCATTCCATTCATTTTTAGTATTACTTCCAAACAATGGTCAAAGGAGTCCATTTTTTATTTTATTTAAACTTTCAAACAATGGAGTGGTCCATTTCATTTCATTCCGTTCCATTAATTGTCATTCCATTTCATTCTATCCTAAACTCCCAAACATATCTTAAATGTCATCTTAAGCAATCCTTATTAATTCCCAGATCATTGAGGTTCATTTCTAAATGTTTTATTTGAAAACTTTTAACGACAATTCATGGTTTTCTTCCCTGTGAATCATCGACTTTAGGAAAACAAACAAAGGGATCATTCTCATTCTTTTCACATTATCGTTATTTGGGGTTTTACTACATTATTTACAGGTTTTATGCTTATTTCTTTACAGGTTGTATGGTTATTATTATAGGGGTAAAAGATATAAATTTCTCATGTAGCTTAAGAAATTTTAGAAAAATTATTCAATCTTTAAAATTCTCAAAAATATTCATTCTAGTTTTTAACTTTTCAGAAAAATATTTTCTTTTAGAATTTTAATAAAAAATAATGACAGAAATGAACATTAGATATAGAATAATCTAGTGTTATTTATGTGATGATTTAACTCTCGTCTTAAATTCGAACATAACTACTTAAGTATAATTTAAACTAGTAATTTATTATAATTATTTTAAATTATTAATCTAAGTCCAGTTTAATTTATTAGGGTTGAGTTTAAAAATTGAGTTATGTTATTATATTATTGACATTTGATTAGTCTATATTTGATATTTATAGTAAGTGTGCATTGTTATTTTTAAGTAAATACATTAAAGAAGCATTTTTCTGAAAAACTGAAAATAAGACTTTTAAAAAAATTTAAAAATCAGATAATTTTCCCAAAAAAATTTTAATAACAAGGGAGGTCTATATATTTTACTCTTATTATAAGTGATATAAAAAATTTGACAAAATTATCTTAATTCTTTTTAATTTCAAGTATTTCACATTTTAGTTGTTTTGTAATTTCGTATCTTATCATATGTTTAAACCTTCTTTTTAGTATAAATAAATAATTCTCCATAAAGTAATTTATTACAAGGAATTTGATCATTATAATTTTATTTATAATTTTTCTGTTAATAGAAGAGGAAATCTTGTTAAGAACTTTTTTTCTTAAAAAGGTTAATTTGAGTCAGCATCACTCTTGTTGTATTATGTAAAATCTAAAAGTTTTTATCTTATTGAGTTGATAATAATTCAGCAATTTTATCTTTTAAATGTGATGAGTCGTTTATAAAGCGTAGGGAAATTATTAATATTAAAGTTTCTTGAAAATTAAATAAAAATTGGATAGCATTCCCAAACGTTATAACATAATTAGCTATAAAAACCAGTGTAACAAGGAACTAACAATGCTAGCTAAAGAGAGTAACAACAATAGTAAGAACAAACCGATAATAATAGAGGTTAGAACTCAAACATCAGTTACATGAACAAGGGTAAGGTCTCATACTTCTACCAATTTTTGCGTAAGGAAAGTAGAAGAGGTTGTTGGACCCCGATCTTTTAGTGAAAAATTAGAAATATAAAAAGTATGAAATGAGTATTTCTGTACATGTATTGTGTTATAGATAAAATGATACTTTGAGAAAATGGATGAGAAAAGAATTATTTTGGTTTTGATGATTTTGATAATTGTGTAGATTTGTATGAGTTATGAAATGAGTTGATTTAAATGGAAGTTGAAAATCAAGAAATAAAGAGAAAAAGTATGAGAATGTGAAGAATTAAGAAAGTTTGACTTTTTGGGGTTTAAAAGTTGACTTTTGATTTAGGCAGAATTTGAGAAAATGATCTTCATGAAACTTGTAGCTTCTGTTGAAAGCTTTCTATCGTCATAAAGTTTGATACTTTTCAATATCGGGATTGAAAGTTATGATCAGTAAAAGTTAAGTATTATTTTACTTTGTTTTGTGAAAATGTCCATAAGTGTACATATAGATGCACTGTGCTTTGAGGCAAATTATGTATTGATGTGGTCTGAATTAGAGTAAGTGGTCTTCATGAAAGTTGTAGAGGAAGTTTATAGCTTTATATTGATGTATAATATGTAATTTTTGGAAGTGGGAATTGGAAGTTATGAAATTATGAAGTTTGGATGTGATATAGGATGACACATTTTTAGCAGAAACTTTGATTGAAAACTTGACCTAGTTAGAGATTGAAATTGCTTTTAAGTGCTTCATGAAAGTTTTAGATTATGTTTTTATCTTTCCATTGATGTAAAGTATGAAAATTTTGAACCTTGGAGTTGAAAGATAGAAATTTTATAAGTTATGTGACTGTTTAGGGTGACATGATTTTGGACAGAAAATTCGACTGGATTTTCTACTCCTTTAGAGATGGAATTAATTTTTGGGTCCTTCATGAAAGTTGTAGAGAATTCTTTTAGCTTTCCAATGATACCAAGTTTGTAGATTTTGGAGTTTTGAATCAAAAGTTATGGAGTTTAGAAGTTGAGATATTGGTGAAGAAAAAGGAGCGATCAGTCGGCCAGATCGGTCAACCAGATCGATCGGCCAAATATGGCGATCGATCGGCCAAAAGGTGGCGATCGGTCGGCCAGAAGGTGGCGATCGGTCGGCCAGATGTAGAGATCGGTCGGCCAGATCAGTCGGCCAGATGTGGCGATTGGTCGGCCAGATGTGTCGATCGGTCGGCCAGAGATTGGTCTGCCAGATGTGGCGATTTCTGAATACACTTCAATCTTTTGCTTATATCTTTTCCGTCCGACATCCGATTGATCTGATTTTTGAAGCGTTGGATTCCTAAGACATCTCTCTATCTTTCCATACCAAATTTATAGGTTTTGATATTGAATTGAGAAAGACCGATCGAATCAAAGTGGGAGGATCGATT
>JANVCQ010048636.1:0-10912 GCA_025531925.1 Erythroxylum plowmanianum
GAGACTAACATCTGTGGATGAGTCGCGGGCGTGTGGGCTTGCTGATACTCGTGAATGGGCCGTGGTCATGTGGACCTAGACTCTGAGCCTAGAAAGCCGACCTAACCAATCCTAATATTCTTGTTTTTCTTTTTCTTACTACGATGCGGGTGTCTACGATCCACTCGAAGATGAAGGCCAAGTTTGTTCTAATTAAATATCTTAACTTCTTTTTTATTAATTAATTTTTGGAGTGTGACTTAGAAATCGTTTGATTTGCTATGGCGGCTTCATTAACTTAGTTTTAGATGATTGTTGTGTGTTGTTGGTATGTGGTAAGCATTGTTGATTTTGGATTTTTGTTTAGACGAGCAATTTTTGTGAAAGAAGCTGCGCAACTTGGAGAACAACCCATTGATATTACACCCAAAGAATTTGTTGTTTGGATGACAACTCAGGAGTATGGCGTGTGACATTCCGCATATTGGATGATACTATCATTTTCTCAAATTACAAGGACCAAAGGCTTTATAAACAGTCAATTGATTCCAAAGGTCTGATGAATTACCTGACTGCATGACCTTTTTTTTATTTGGTTTTCATTAACAAATTTGAAGAAGATACTATCTACTCTGCTTCTTCAAGTCCTCTCTCATTTCCAGTCATATATTGTGTACTACGTCAAATAGGATATGGTTAGGACTTGGAAAGAATTTTATGCTGAGTGTTAACTTTATAGCACATACAGATTTGGCTCCTATGCTAATTACACCAGATTACAACGGTCTAGTGGTGTCCTTTGCTAATGGAGTCTTTGATTTATGCTTCAACCTTTATGTCACTATAATGGAAGGTATCTGACATCATGGATACTTGTTATTTAGTATTGATAAGTCAATGGTTGATTTATTTCAATTTTATAGATCATCGAGTAAGTAGTACAAATGTAACTACAATTATTTTTGCTATGAGCCTTAATGACAAAGATGCACAAGGTAATGAAAGGAGGAACTTTTTTTCTTTAAAGGAAAATCTAACTTTTGTTTTTTGTGTGCATTGCCTTTGACTTTTCATTTACACTTAGAGTTTCTTTTGTTGTTATGATTTTCAGAACCAAAAGTATTAGTAAGTGGCAATGACTTCTATGCCTTTCCTCATCTGGACCCTAAACTTAAACGAATGACTTGGATAGAATAGAGTCACCCTAACATGTCGTGGGATAAAGCAAAACTTTAGGTTGGCTACATATCTGAGAATGGGTGAGAGCAAGTTCTTACTGCTTCCATATTAAGAACTTTCTTTATTAATAATTTTCATGTTGTACTTTACCCATAATACTCAAAACTGCATTTGATACACAATTAGAAAGTTATTTATTTTGGTAAGTATTGGTCTAATGTACGTCAGCTTGGATAAAGGAGGGAGATATTGTGTTGTCTCAATAGTTTCTATAAACTTACTCACTCAAAATTCTTGAACCTTATGTTCACATCCCCAATTCCTCCACATCATTAGTAATTGAAATATTTGTCATAAGAGAAACCCCTCAAGTTTTTGTTTGTCACATCTTTTAATTGAGAATCAACATGCAGGGGCATGCTTAATTTTGCACATATTCTATTTTGGAATTTTGAATGTGTTGGATTACATATGCATATGTGTTATTGGTCAAGATCCTGTGCTTCTGGAGTCTCCAACTGAACTAAAGTGGTCTTCCAATGGTTTTCATTCTTTACTTGCTTGCAATAGTCTAAATAATAACACACCATTTTGTTAATGTAAGAGTAAAAATGTGTGCTAAGGAGCAAGTTTGTTGGTATAATTAAAGTTGGTCTTCCATTATGTAATATTCATAAACTAAATGTCACTTGAAGACTAATTATTTGGTGCTAATGACTTAATCCTATAAGCAAGGTGTGTTCAGTTTCAAATTAAAAAAATATTAGTAGATGCAAGTAAATGTTTGTTCTATGAAGTTTCTTTATTCTACCTATTAGGCTTAGGATCACAACATGTTGTTGTCTTCCTTGGGTTGCTTTAAGATTTTTCTTCCTCGATTCAAATCAACTGTTAAGTACCATAATTTTTGCTTGTGGAGTGATACAGGAATCTAACGTTTAGATTGATATGAAGTTTTAAATATCCTTTGTTCCAAGGAACCTATGTATCATTTTATATTGTAATTGGACCTTAATTGCTTCATTCCAATTTGAGTTGTGGGGAATCCTGCAGCTTGACTTGTGAAATGTAGTCCCTTCTAGTTGTTGGAATTGGGATGCTCTGAGGGAAATGATATATGTGAATAGGGTGAGGAATTCACTTCTTGTTGCACCAACGTCAACTACTTCAACTAGCCAAATTCTTGGAAATAACGAGTGCTTTGAACCATATACCTCCAACACTTACAAGCAAAGAATTTTAAGATGTGTTATGCCATCATTCTTTTAAATATTCTTCCATATGTATTCTTTTGTTTCCTTATTGTTTTGTTTATACAATGGTGAATTTGTTGTGGTCAACAAACATCTTCTTCATGATTTGAATGAGATGGGGATCTGGTCTCTCGCTTTCAAGAACAAAATAATTTATGAGGATGGCTCTGTTCAAAAAATTCCTGAATCCCTAATGAGTTAAAGCTTATGTAAAAGTATGTAAATGCAATTTGCATGACTATTACCTGTTTGTTCCTTGTTCCTACTTTTAAATTTTACCCTTCTGATTAACTTTGTTTCTGTTCATTGTTGCTACAAGGACTATTTGGGAGATCAAGTAGAAAACCCTGGTTGATATGGCTATTGATTGTGGATGTTACATTGATTAAAGTCAAAGCCTTAATAAACATGTGTAACAACCAAATTTTGGGAAACTAGCTACCTTACATTTATATGCATGGTCTAAGATATTCCTTTGTTATAGTGCCTTTGTATGTATATGTTTGTTTTTTTTTTGTTTATTTTCATAATGTTTATTGTTCTTTGTAGTACAAAAGGGTAAAGACAGGGATGTATTACTTGCGATCTTGTGGTACTGCTGATGCCATCAAGTTCATTGTCGACACCTATGTCCTTCAGGTAACAACTTTTACAATTTTATTGTATTTCCTTTGAATGTAGGAAAACAAAACAAATCACATTCATTCCGAAGTTAAGGGATAAATTTTGTTTTGATTAGACTTTAGGTTGAGTTTGAGCTTAAAAGTTAAATTTTTAGGCTTTCGGCAGGCTCATACTTGAGTTTTATGACTAGGCCTTGTTTAAAGTGACCTGATTTAGTTTATAAAATGATGTCATTTTATTTAATTTAATAAAGCAATACATGGTGAGAAAAAAACTAATTCACCTTAAGGATTAAACTTTTATAGTAACTTCTTCATTCAAATTCTGATAAAACTTTTGTGAGAAATAAAATAAATAAAGTTCTAGTAATTTAGAAAAATTGGCATTTATTATCGCGTAGTCTAAGAATTAAAGTAAAAGTGCTCCTTTTCTGTTACAACTTTAGAAGTACCGCTACAAAAAATCGATAAAAAAAATATCATGAGTCAGTTAGGAAGTTCATTTAAGAAGGATACTGTCTTCATTGAAGCATAATGGAGTCTTGCTTGAAATGTCAGAAAAAGGTACTCTACTTTGCATTTACATGAATAAAATAGTATCTGCATTAAGAAGTCAATAGTAGTTCCCCATCGCATTCATTTCTTTCCTTGTATTGTTATTATAGCTATTGAGTTAGAATAGTCTTCTTTACCAAGAGGTACTTAATGGTCTTAGGAAGTTCTGCCTATTTTGAAAGGTGTTCCAAATTCACATGAGCTACTAAAGTCTATAAGGAACATTGTAGATTCTCTTTGCCATACCAAAATGGATACTTATAGCTTTTCTTTCCTTGACTCCTTGTTTACTCAGGACCACAAGGCAACCCTTGGTAATAGACAATATCCTTTTACATCCTATTATGATGGTTTATTTCACTTAGTGTTTGTGCTAATTTGCATGTCTGTGCCTTAGAGTTTTATGCAAAGTAGTTCAATGATGGTTCGAGTCTTTGGATAAACTTTCAATTTCTCTCTTTTACAGCGGCCTTAGGTTTCATATATATTTCAATTGCTAGGCAGATCTTAAAGTGGCTTAGGGAATGATTGAAAGCAAATTACTGGATATCAAAGCTGTAAAACCATAATTTGATTTGCTATTTTACTCATTAATTTTCTTTTTTTATTCTATATTGTTTAGTTCTTGCTAAAGTGTTTAGAAGAGATTGTATTCTCTACCTGTGTTCTTCACATAGTTTGACGTAGTAAATCTTTTGAAAAAAATATTTGAAGTTCTTTTCCCTCTTATGTTTTAGAAAATTTTAAAGATCAAAATTATAAATTAGTTTATTTGTCAAAGTTCTGTAATTGAGAGAATTGTAATGAATTTCTAATTCACATGTATAAAAAGATGAGGAATATATGACGATCAACAACTATAGAATTTTCTCAAAAAACTATCTAACATTAGGTCTTTCTTCATTATGGCTCTTCGATTGCTATGAACCATTACTCCAATGTTAATTTATCGGCACTTTATGTGTTATCATGGTAAAATGTGTTGTTTGCTCTAGTAGTAGTAAAGCTTTAAGAACTATCATCTTTTAAATTTGTTCATATGAAAATTTATGCAGTGTATCTTGTCTCCTTGTAGCAGAAAGTTCATAACAATTTTCTTGCTTATTGGCCAGCTAAGCTTTACACAGCTGTTCCAAGTCGACCATTTTTTCTTGGGGGTTTCTGTGGGATGAAGGTTTTCATCAAGTCTTTATTTGGTTGGTTTCCCTTCATCTTTTTCTATTTTCTTTTTTCTCCTATGTCTTCTTTACTAATTCATTTCTAGATGGTATTCAAAATTTTAATGTTTGATTGTTGGATAACTGTAAGTTATCAGGCTAATTGATATTGTTGGGGCATCTATGAGCAAGCATTGGGACATTAGCAAATGTTTAGACATCATAAGGCATTGGTTAGATTTGATGAATATTGACAGTTGGATTCCACGCGAGCAAATTTTAGGTGCTGAAGCTGTAAGTTTGTGTAAGAATACTTTTGTCTTCTTTCATAATTAAAACTATATTTGGTTATATGTTTTTCATAAAAACCTTGTTGATGTAATTGTAGTAAGATTCCAAAGGAATTTATTCTACAACATCCAACTAAAGGGAATCCCCTAACATTGTTTTTAGCTATCCATGGTATGATTTACTTTCATTTATTTTATTGATCATTTTATTTCGGGATTAAATTTTGAAAAGTTTAACGATGTTGAAAATTTCTCATATCAAATGAAACAAAAATAACTGACCCAAAATATACCCTAGTTATTTCTGAACAACAGGATTATGAATCCAAAGGACCAACAAAAGCTTTGTTAATGTATGAAATGTTGTAATCTTATGTCCAAAACTACCCACATAGTGACCTTATTCTTTATATCTTCTGGGTTGTGGTGCTCCTAAGTATTCTACATCTAATTGCTTGCAATATTTGAGTCCATTCATTATTCATTAAGACATTTCTAATGGATAAGCCAATGACTATTGGTTCTTTGTTACATAGCTTCCATATGAAGCATTTAAGTAACATTCTCATCAGGCATATGATATGAAACTCCTAATCTTCCAAATTTAATCAGCGAGTAGAGAAAAACAAGTTCACACTTTCTAAAAGAAATTATATCATTTCCTTCTTAGATGAGGCTTTTGTTCGTCTTCAAGCTTGATTCCAGTGGTTTAATACTACACAGTCAAGTATTATATTGTTTACACATTTATCTACTTTTAGAAAATATAGTTCTAGGAGATATTCATGCCATGGGATGCTTATGTGAATATTCATGATCGCTAGAGGTTGCACATGGACATGTGTTAACCACAGCTAGCATATACTCTAATGTATCCTTTTCTAAAATGATGCATTTGTAGAGGCTGAACTAGCCTGTTGCCTTGTCTTATTTCTCATTATCATTAGATAAGCCCCTATTTATGGTATGGCGGAGACAATATGAAAACTCGTGAACTAAATCTTAAGGTTTTTCTGCATCCATTTTTGTTGTTTTTTATTTTAATGGCAACAACCTCAAACTGTGTTTGTTTTCACAAGTTTTTCCTTTTGAAGTATATGTAACTAACTTCAGACAATTGATGGCCATAGTCATATATTAATTATTGACGCCATGAAGATTTTCTGAATTTGCTTTCCTTCAATGAAGGAGCCTCAATGATGCCTACATTGTTTCTTTCATTGCTAGACACTCTCCTTCAGGGTTGGATGACTGTCCACATGCTTCACATCCAAATGAGGAAGATAGTTATATTGATCTTAGGTGTTGGATGCTTCTTGCTGCAAATTGCATGCAATTAATATCGTGGTTGGTAATGGAAGAAAGTAAATTTGAGAAGGTAATAAAATAATCCAGGTATCTTACATAGAATCAAATTTTGCTTGATGATCCTTAACAATCTTCATTAATGCAGGATTATGGTTTAACAGCTAAGATACTCGCAGGCTTTGAAATCTTAAATAAGGTTATTCAGTCTTAAGCATGTTGTAGCCAGTCGCATCTCATTTCTTGTATATCCTTAATGTTATGTGATTGGTGCAACATATAGTTAGAAGTAACACATTGATGAGTCTCTTGCATTAAGTCGAACAATTATTTCTACAATTATGATTATCCATTTCTGATACACACCTCAAATTTTACTAGATGCATCTTGATCCTGCAAATGGAGGTTATTTTGATTTTGCCTGCCATACAGAAAAGGTAGGCCTGTACTTCGTTGTCTCTCTGCTTTGAGTTTGAACCCTTAAATTAATTGGATGTTAGGATTATATGGCCTCTATTTGTTGCTTTAATATAACTTCAGTTGATTTTGTGTATGCTTTACTTGTGCTATTGATCTTGTTAAACTAGATTGATGACTTGTTTTTTTCAGTCATTTTGCTAAACTGTAGCATATCTTTCTATTAAAATTTGTAGAGTCTGCTAGAGAAGTTAAAGTCAGTATGCTCCAACTCAGAAGGATTGCCTACGGATTGAATTGTTCCAATTGTTGGATTTAATTGTTCTAAAATTCGGGTTGTTTTTTACCAATAATAACTTTCACCCTATTGCACAAGTGAATAGTGAATAAATGATTGTGCCACTAATTATACAAGGTAAATTTTTAGGAGTCGATGCAATATATTGGTCAACTTAAATACCCCTCCTTAGAATTTTCCTAGACATATAACCAATAGTATAATATATCACTACAATTATACCTGACAATAGTTATTAACTAGACAATAAGAAAGAGAACACTCAAAATAAGAATATCATAAATTTATAAAGGTCAAACTTGCCTACTCGTCAAACACTACCTAGATACTCTACTATTTTGAAGAAAAGAAATACAAACGAGGGAGAAGATAAAAAACAAATAAAGTCTTATAAGGGAGCAAAACTTATTTGTTTTGGGATGATTTACAAAGGTGAAGGAGCCTTCCTTTTATAGTTTAAGGAGGTTTTTCCATTTTTACATTTCTCCGATGTGGTAGTCCCTATACTTGCCACAAAGTCTTGGAAATATGTCACAAAGTCAGCAATTCTCCACCTTGGCATATTTCCCCATTTTTAGTCTCAAAATCCTCTCATAAATAAAATTATTTTTAGTGGTGTCTCCAATTACTATCAAATTCGCAAAATGTTAATCAACTCTAAAAAATGTTTGAACTTGACTGCGACCACCATTTTTTTCATCATGTTTGTAGGATTTTCAAAGGTTAGGATTTTCTAGAGTATTATTCTACCGTCTTCCAGAATCTCTCGTACAAAATGGAAGCGAACGTGAATGTGTTTTGTCCTTGTTGATAAACTTGGTTCTTCGCTAAATGAATAGCACTCTAACTATCATAATGTACTTTGACATGCTTCTGTCCAATTCCTAATTCATCAAGCAACATGCAACCCTTGAAGCCAAATTGCTTCCTTAATAGCCTTTGTAACTACCGTATACTCTACCTTTGTAGCAGACAAAGTCACTATTGACTGTAAGGTAGACTTCCAATTGGCTGGTTCCTTAGCAAGTGTAAGCACATAACCAGTAGTTGATCGAAGTTTATCTAGATTACCAACATAGTTGGATCATGCTTGTACAAAATGGAAGGTTTGCAATTGGAGACACTACCAAAGATAGTTTCATTTGTGAGAGGATTTTGAGACTAAAGATTGGGAAATGTGTTAAGGTAGAGAATTGTTGACTTTGTGACACATTTCCAAGACATTGTGGCAACTGTGGAAAATCCTATATTGGAGAAATGTAAAAATGTAAGAGTTTCCTTGAACTAGAAAAGGAGGGTTCTTTCACCTTTGTAAATCATCCCAAAACAAACAAGTCTTCCTCCTTTATAAGACTTTGCTTGTTTTTTATCTTCTCCCTCATTTGTAATTCTTTTTTCAAAATAGTGGAGTATTTAGGTGGTGTTCGAGGATTAGGCACGTCCAAACCTCCTAAATCTCTGGTGTTCTTGTTTTGAGTGTTCTCTTATTTATTATCTAGTTAATAGTTATAGTTCTAGTTGTAGTGATATATTGTATAATTAATTACATGTCTAGGAAAATTTTAAGGAGGGGTATTTAAGTTGATCAGTGTGTCTCATCGAATCCTAAAAATTTACCTGAAATTAGTGGTACAATCACTCACTCACTATTCATTTATGCAGTAGGGTGAAAGTTTTTTTTTGGTTAAAAAATAGCACGAATTTTACACAATTGATATCAGAGCCAAGGTTTTTGAGTAAGCTATGTGGTTGTAGCTTAGTCTGATCTTTCATACCAGAAAAGATTTTCTTTAGGTTATTGGCATTCCACATTGAAGGCTATTGAGTAGAAGTTGAAGCAGAGATGGTATAAATCAAAGATACGACCATACCAATTATGTTGACAGCTTCTACCTCCTCCATTCTGGCAAAGACCGCTATGATAAATGCAACATTAACAGTGGAGATTTTTTATGATACAATTCATTTCAGTATGTCACAAAGTGAAGTTCTAGATACTCTCTTCCAGCAAGGTCTAGATATTGTCATTGAAGAACTGAAATCAAAAGGGATGGATGAGAAAGTATAGATTACTATCAATCGTCTAACATATGGTACAATTTGATTGTGTCTGTCTAGAGAACAGAGGTATCCATTATGTAAGGATCGAATTGTACCACATGCCAAATGATTAATAGTTTTCCATTCTTTCTCTTCAATCCCTTCTGATTTATCTTCTTCAATGACAATATCTAGACCTTGCTTAAAGAGAACATTTAGAATCTCACTTTGCCACATGCCCAAATGACTAGTATCATCAAAAATCTCAATCACTAATCTTACATTTGTCACAAAGTCAATTAGTATCAGACATCTTGAAGTATCAAGTGCAAAACTTGTGTTCTAGGACTTGGGAGGATAGGTATGTTATCATTGCTCCGTTGCACCTTTTTAGCAATCAGGCAATGTATTGCTAATTTAGGCTGTTATGTATAGGTCCAGAATAATGGGTGGTGTAAAGATGTCATTGATCAGCATAATTGTTTCTTTTGACCAAATTTTATTCCTAATATGGCAGTAGTTAGACATGAATAAAAACAAAATTTCAAAAGAATCTCTTGTTTTCCTAGAATATATCAAGTGAGGCAACAAATAAAGTTTGTCTCATATTTATGTTATTTGAAGATAGGACTTAAAGTTTGGCAATTGAAGTCTCTTTTGCACAATTTGCTTCATTTTCAGCCTGTTCTTCGTTCGATTTGTGAAAAATATTCTGAAGAGGGATATGCTATTGTATATGTTATAGATGCTGCATGCCCTTCATTATTTGAAGATTCAAAAACTGCATTAGGTATTGTATTTGTTGTAAGATTAGGTGCAGTTTTTTTCTCAGTGATCAAGTTAGTATGGGAAATTTATGATGTACATAAAACATTGTTGACTTATGACATAGTTTGATATCCCATATTAGAAAATTGTGAAGATGGGAGAGCCTCCTTAAGTGTCTTTCCTTCTCTCTTTTGTAGTATTTCACTTGTATTATTTCCTAAAATTAGTGAAATATCAATTTAGTATTGTCTGAGGAAGTAAGCATAATTGACTGAACCTCGTTAAATTTTGGTGTTCTTTATTTGTCTATTTAATAGTTATTGTCAGGTATAGTTGTAGTGAATTATTGTGTTATTAAATTACCTGTCTAGAAAAATTCTGTATAGGAGATTAGGTTTTAAGTGAGACCATTTGTGACCCCTCCAGTCTTTCCTGAAAATTTACCTGGTGTGATTTTTTAGTACAATCGTTCACACTCTATTAACTTAGGTAATAGTGCTCAAGGTGAATTTGTTATTATTGGTGGAGATTAACTCGAGTTTCAAAACAATTAGTATCAGAGCCAAAGTTTTTTCTTATAATACTCTGTGGTTCCACATCAGAGAAGATTTTTCCTTGGGCTATTGACATTTTGCATTAACAACTATTGAATAGAAATTATGGCAGAGATGACATAAATCAAACATACGACTGTACCAACTACGTCGACAACTTCTACCTCATCTATTCTAGGAAGGAATACTGTGACAAATGCAAGATTTACTGTGGAGATTTTTGGTAGTACAGGTTATTTCGGCATGTGAAAAAGTGAGGTTCAAGATGCTCTTTTTCAGCAAGTCTTAGCATTACTATTGAAGAAAATAAATCATATGATGTTGAGGAGAAAGGTTGGAAGACTATAAATCGTTTGGTATGTGGTACAATTCGATCGTGTCTTTCTAGAGAACAAAAGTATGGTTTCTCAAAAGAAAATTTTGCATTTAAATTATGAAATGCATTTGAAGAGAAATTCCTGAAGAAAAGCAATCAAAATAAGCTTCATTTGAA
>JANVCQ010048676.1:0-10909 GCA_025531925.1 Erythroxylum plowmanianum
CTAATTCAAGACAAAACCCTAATTAATGAACATCCCAAAATTGAGCCATTTAAACCATGTAATCTCCAAAATTGACTTTAGAAATCACAAACCCATTCAATCCTCAAGCTAAATAAATCAAAACTTCTTTAAAATCTAACAAGTCAAAAATTTCTCTTACCTTAATCTCCATCAATTTCGGATTTTCTAGGCTCATCATGGAGCTCTCATCATCCTCCACCTTTTTCCCTCTTGAATCAAGTTCGAAAAATCTCTTGAAATTCAAGAAAAAATGAAACCTTAACTATTCTTTCTTCTTTCTTTTTCTCCCATCCGAAACACACTTCTCCCTTTTCTCTCTTCTTTTATTCTTTCTTTCCATCTAAGTCGTGCATTGCTCCTCTTAAACGACAGCCCCTTCTTCTTTTTTCATTTAATGAATGACAAATGTCCATAATGCCCTTACATATAAGCCTTATAACTTAACAACTTAAGTAACCTTCCAATTTTGCCCTTCATACTTCTTTACACTTTAATTTCTAACACTTTAATTAAATTAAATCCAATCAATGTATCCCACATGCTCTTACTCAATTTAGCATGCTAATTATTCACATTAACATGCTAATTAATCTTCAAAATTATAAAATAAATCAAAGTCTCAAAATTCACTAAATCATGATTTTGCTTAGGATATTTTTCAAATCATCAATTTGAAGGACTTTGACAAAACTTCCTTCTAGAAAATTGTTCCTTATAATCTCAATTTCATAAAGCCAGCAAAATCATTTAATTTGGATCACTACTCCAAAAGTTATTCCCCAAACATTTCGGACTGTTCTTATGCTAAAATATTTTTCAGCGATTTATTTCCATCAGAAACTTGACCTTCTTAAGGACAAAATTGAAACTCGAATCCTTCATAACATTTGTAGCTCTATTTCTCTAGTTTAATCCAAATCAAGAATCACCTTATTTGGATGACTAGAGCAAAAGTTATAGCCAAAATACTTTTAGTTCTTACTAATCCAAAACTGAACACCAAACTAGACTTCAATTCAGAAATTGAAAGTCTTAGGGGCTAAATTAAAATTCAATTCATCATATGACTTGTAGCTCCATATCTCTATTTTATTTTGCCTCAAAAATCAATTCAATCGAATATCCACAGATCAAGAATTTCTCAAAAGACTGAACCATGTTCAGAAAATTTCCCAACTCATTTTGATTAACTCAATCATCCTCAATTTAATCTCAAAAATTCACAAATTTCCCATGAAGATGTAGATAATTGTCTTAGGAATCCAACGTTTCGAAAACCAAGTCAATTGGATGTCGGACGGAAAAGTTATAAACAAAAGATTGAACAAGGGTCGGATTAGAGGAAAACAAGCAAAATCAGAAGGAAGCAGAAACGACGTCGTATCGGGCTGGGCGTGAGCCAAAACGACGTCGCACGGGGCGAAACGGATGCGCGCAGAGGAGAAGAAATGCAAAACGACGTCGCGTAAAGGAAGAAGAACGGCGTCCCATGGGAGAAAACGCGCGCGTTCTGGGCGAGCGCTCGCGAGGGAACAGTGCCATTTTTTTTCCACATAAATAATTCTGAAATTTTTCCAAAAATCATATCTCTTACTTCCGAACTTCAAATTTGACAAATTTTGTATCAATCATTTTATAATTTCTAAATTCCACTTCAAGGTCAGGGTCCAACAAAGATGGTCCTGATATGACTATCATGGTTATAGTCATAGCTCTGGCTTGATATTGTGGTTTGCATGATTATGGGAAACATTTGTAGGACTCCTTATGCCTTCTTGTTAGTTAGAATTCTAGTTTGGATAAGAGATTGCAGCTTGGGCAATTTCTAATTGTACATAACTTCTATTTATTTATAAACTTTACTGATTTACTAAAAAAAATATTCAAGATTAGCCAACAATTCTTCGTCATTTACACTAAGCGGTAAATCTTTATGTAAAGGAAATGTAGTGCCTTTAGCCTCTTGCACGTCTACATGATTAAAGCATCATGTATGAACTTTTGTTGGCTAAAAAAGGTACCCTGATTTGACCTTACAATTTCAAGACTAAAAAGCACTTCGCATACCGCAAATCCTTAATTGTAAATTTATGATGCAAGGTTTTGCTTTACTACTTTTATTTCCTTTTGATTGTTGTCAACCACTACCACTTCATTGACATATATAAAAAAGGACAATAAATAGCATTATATGAGATCTAATGAACAAACAATAATCATATAAAGACTGCTTAAAGGCTAAAGATATCAAGAATTATGTAAAAGCCAAGTGTCACTATCTTAAAGTTTGCTTCAAACCGTACAAATACCTTCAGAGTAAGTAAGCTTCAGCTTATTTGGCTCGGACATAACTCTTTAGTGGCTGCTTATATACCTCTTTTCTAAAAAAAGTGTAAAAGACTTCTGACTGACGAATTGTCCATTGTTTATTAGTGGCTAAATTAATGAACATTCATATGGTTACCACCTTTCCCACAGTGAATACCTTTCTTTGTAATCCAATCCTTTAACTTCATTATACCCCTTTATTGGTAACATCTCCTTATCTTTATCTGTATGACCATAGGGTTTATAGTCGAATTTATAAACTTACTTATATTCTATTTCCCTTTTACCTTTCTATAATGTAACTAGCTCACAAGTGTTAATCCTCTTTAGTGCATTTAACTCACGCTATATAGCTTGCATCTATATAACATCTAGAATTATGCATAAGCTATTTCACCTTGATCATTAGCATATTGGATAAGAAAACCACATACTATTATGAGAAACAAAAAGGAAATAATAGTAGATGAAGAGAAAAAAGATTTAATTTCTTCCTGATCTTGATATATAGAAGATCGGTGGTTGTTAATGGGAGGGATCATAACACTAGGCACAAAATTTTACAGCCATGATTTTTTTTGTTTTGTTTTTGTGGCTTCTCTGAAGCTACACAACTTTAAAGCTCTCATTGAAAGGTTGAGAGGAAGTGCAATGTAAATGATTTGAGTAAAGTTCTTGGATAGAATTTGGTAGGTATCTTTGAGGTTTGGTTTACATTGGCTTCTGAATTCATCATTGGTACGTCTAAATTTTTTCAGTCATATTCAAAGGGAACAATTGATGAATTCAAATCAGCAACTATTGGTAAAGGTGTTGAACTGTCCCATTTTATTTCATATGCAAAAGGAAACATAATTTAATGAAAAATACCATAAAAATTTAAGTTGCGGCGAATGTTGATTCATACCAGATAATTATAATTTTTACCCAATCATAAGAGCCCCTATAATGTTAAACAAGTCTCCACGTTTTCTCCACCCTCTTCCACTGTGTTAAGGTGTCTAAACATATTTTCTTTCATGAATAATCTCTTATTTGGCAGAAAATTATTGGCTTGTATGATTAAAAGACTCAACACTATTATTAGTCCTAATGACTTTAGCCACTTTATTGTATTGAGTTTTAACAACAAAAAAAAAGAATCTGTTTATGACATAAAAAACTTGACTCTTTTGCTGTAACATAAAATTTCAAATAACACGACTATTATGGTAAAAAAGAAACTTTGCCCCAGAAACTAATGAAATTTTATAAGGTCTACAAAACATCTATATGTAGTAAATTAAAAAAGTTAAAAGCATTGTTTTGCTAAAGGACATATTTGACATAAACGTTCCTCTGAAACATAACTTTTTGCACAAAAATATTTTTGAGTTTATTGTTTGAAGCACATCCCATTCTAAAATGCCATAAAGCAGTATGTCCATTGAAACAAACAGAATCATATTTTCAATGACTGATAGCTACTGATATTATTTCGTATCAGTTCCTTTGCATTATTAACAGGTAGGTATATGGAGCAAACTAAATTTTAAACTAGGAAGAAATAGAACATTATGCAGCTGGAAGGTTGAAGATGAAGAAATTTCTTCATTTTGGTTAACACAACTAGTTGTGCCACCTGATAAGGATAATAATAATGGTTTTGCAGGTTTGGAAAGTTTGGGTCAATAATCTAGGTGCATATATCAACCTTGCCTATAAAACATAAACTATTTATTTTTAGATCATCAGAAAAGTTATTGGCGTTGCTTTGCCACTACTTTTCTAACGTTTGGCGTTACAATGTCATCCATTTTTTTTACTAATTTGTTCAAACTCTGAATTTTCGATCTCGTATTCATTCCCTACATTGGCAGTTATCCCTTTGTTTGATGGCGTCTTTGATTCATTCTATTGCCACCAAACTGGATTACCCGTAAGTTAGAAGCAATTTTCTTTAACATACCCACTTTGATTACAATGTTCACAATGTCCCTTCTACCCTTTTAGTTTTTGCTTCCTCTCATCTCTCTTATATTCATGATTTTGGCTTTTGGTTACTAATGACACATCATTAATACTTTTTTGTATTTCCTTTTGAGATTCAAACATCATTGTATATGCTTTTTAAAACTCGGAAGATGACGATTTTATAAGAGCAATTGATTGACTTTTCACTTGCTCATACCCCCCTCATTCGTTCCCATTAAAAACTACATCATTCTGCTCCTATTCCCAATCTCTTCAATCTTCTTAATGCTTCCACAAATACACTGAGATAATAGATCTAACTCAACTAATTCATCCCACAAACTTTTAGATTTTGTATAGTATTATGTTATAGCACCTAAAGCAATTTTAATAGCCCTACACTATGTTCTATAGTTTGATCCAGTTAAACAAGTTGTTACTAAAGCCATACCTAGGTCATTCGAGTTTTGTGAAAGAAGAGTGTTCTTCATTTCTCTTATTATTGTTTCTCGATTGCCCACTGCTGATCATCGCATATATAGATCATATAGTTAAATACTCCATCCCCTCTGCTTTTTCAACTAGTCAACACTAATAATGCCGAAGGAATTTTTTGGAAAAAAGTGACCTTGATACCATGATCAAACTCAGGATTCAGCAATACTAATCCTGCTTTCTTAAGTAACTTTCCTTTGATTCATTAAGAAGAAATTTTTATTTCCAATGAACTTTAGGTAAAGTGAGTACAACAATAATTGACTCTAGCTTATACCGAAGACTAATGAAAGCATTTATAGTTACAAAATGGCCATACGACCAAATATTCTTTAACATAGTGATAGCTTTAAGAGTTATTTGCAAATTGTTTTCTCGCTAGATAACCATGGGAATATAATTATAGAAGAACCTATGATTAAATATGAAATGGTTAACTATTTTGAAAATCTGCTAGGCAAAAGAAGGTCCCCTATTTATAATCTTCCTAATTCAGAGCTCGTGATCAATCCAAGAGCACTGGAAGATGGCATAAATTGTGATTCAGAAATCAAAGAAGTTCTATTTGGCTTCCACTCTATGAAGTCCTTGGGTCTTGATGATTTATACAAATAAATTCTTCAATAAGTCACTGCTTATTATTAAGGCAAGTCTATGTATTATTGTTCACGGTTTCTTTTTAAGGCGTAGAATTTTCAAAGGAATCAATTGTATCTTTTTCACTCTTATCCCTTAAATATCCATCCTTCCTCCATCTTTGATTATAAATAAATTTTTTGTTGTAATATTGTTTATTTGTTAATCTCCAAAATCTTAGTCAACATAAATAAACAAACCTCGCTTAACATTAATATCAATTCCTCTTAATCTTCTTTCATTTGGGGTAGATTCGTAAGTGATAATATTTTCATTACTGAAGATAGAGATAACCACATATTTATTAATCACCCTAGTTTTGCTTTTAAAATTCGTATAATGAAAACCTTTGATTTTATCTTAATCAAATTTCTCCAACTCTTTGGTTTTCATTCCATCTTTATCAACTGATTACGCCAATATTTCATTATTCTTTATTTTTATATTATAGTGGATGAATATCTTTACGTTTCTATGAGGGTTAGAGATCTTAGACAAAGGAATCATATCTTACACCACCTATTCATTTTGGTATGAAGAACTCTCTCTCTCTCAACAAATCCATGATCAAAACGAGGGGTTTCTCTTACCACCGAAGTTGTCAAGTTCTCATCCTTTCCCATTGCACATTTCTGATGACCTACTTTTTTTTTTTTTTTGGCCAAGTTAATATTTCCTTTGTCCTCACCTTCACCTTTGTAGACCAATCCTTCTCCGACCTCTTTAGTCTCTTTATTAATTCCACCAAAAGGCCCCTATTCCTTGCAAAAGATGCGTTTCCCCCTTTTTTTAGTCTCTCCAATCCTTGAACAGTCTTAGACTTTCAAAATTTATAGTTAAACACCTTATGATTCCTTTAATCTTCACTAGACTTTCAAACAAAGATTGCTCAACACTTATTTAAAAAGTATTAAAAAAAAAGAAAATATCTTCTTAGACTAGCAAACATTATCTTTTGCAGGTAGATTATAGTTAGTGCTCGGTATCTTTTCCTAAATGGATATCTACTGGTGTTCTCACGTAACATTGTCAGAAACCACAAGTAAACATATTAAACAGCTACGCAGAAATTTCTTATAGTCTAGTTGCTCGTCAATTAATTAAAATCTATTTGTTTGTGTCCTTAAAAGGAAAGAAAATCTTCGTATTTGTATGAATAAATTTGTGAATAAAGCCTTTCTTATTAAAACAGTATAGATGTCAACCCAAGGGGTGTGGTTGAGTGGAAGGGACTCATCCATTCTTAACCAAAGGTCAGAGGTTCGATCCTTGACTTTGGGTATGGAGCAGCCTTAAACCTTTGAGCCAGTTGTCCCACCCTGTGAGGTACTTACAAACCAGCGAGGGGATTAATCGCTGGGTCAGTTTATTTCTCAACATGGATGTAAGTACTCCTCTTTTTAGTATAATCTCCAGCATTGTAAGACATAATGGCAATGGCCCCTTTCCAACTCTTGATCTGTTTTAAAATAAAAGTTTCAATACCAATATATACCCCAAATGAATCCTAACCTGACAAAGTTATATGGTCTTTGCATCCTTTGAAAAATTCCACATCATCAAATATATTAAACGTATTTTTCTGTCTTACTCTTCTTTTAATAGACCAATCTTGTGTTTTTTTAAGATTATATTCTCAAATGAAGTTTTCTCCTCTAGTTAGGCTATTCATAAGGAAAAGAAAATTTTGGATAAAATCCAATTTGTCAAAGGTATTCCCCTTTTCAGCCAATTTTGCTGTAGATCACTTGAATCACATGATTACTTAATTTTGTATTGAGTTTTTTGCTACAAATTTTAAAAAAAATCTTATGTTGAGTATAGTCTTTATAAAATAAAGGCGATCTTATTTAAATCTTATTAGACCAAATTAGTATAAAAAGGTACAGTTATTATAAAAATAAAATTATTATCTTATTTAAATTTTATCCAACCAATCACGTTAGAGAACATTTCATTGCAGCCAAATAGGGTTCTAACTTTGGTTGACTTCTCACTTTCTTGTCATGTATATAGTCATTTTCTTAAGTTTTCATGATTCAATTGAAATTTTTTAACCTTATTTAGTGCTCTGTTAACCATATCTATGTTTCCCTAAAAAGATATTGCTTGCGTTTGATTTAATGTTTGAACGGTTAGTATTGCTTTTAATTAACCTCTTTTAATTTATGTTTACATGATTATTGACTTGGAATATAAATTTAAATTATTCTTAGATTTTTCCTGAAATTGGGTCTTTTGAGTAAGGATGATATTTTTAATACAGTTCAATTTGATACGAAGTTAAAGAATTAGGTTTAAATTAATTAGGTTTTAATTCGAGCTCATATTTAGAGGAATGGTTTGAAGCCGAACTAGAACAATTCAAACTTTCTTGTTCAAAAATATTATCATTTTTTATTTATTTTTAAAAACGATATCATTTTAATATTTAAATTAAAATAATTAAAAATTAAAATAACTTTGTTTAGAAAATTCGAATCATGTGGCTCCTCCATTATAATATATGAGTGACGGTTTTTCTATGGAGAAATTTACGAACTCCTATAAATTAGAGAACTTGATAGATTGCTCAACGTTTGTTTCCATTTTAGCAAATGAAAAAATTCCAGCAAGGAGGAGATATATGATAGTGACATTATAATAAAAGCGATTCAACTAATTGCATCCATTGACAATGTACTAATTTTCGTTAGAATTTTGGCAAACCATCACCATATATTTAGAATACAAATGACATGTTTGATAGTCTTTGTAACATGTTGTCTAATATTCTCTAATATAATCCTTGGCAACTAGCTTAAAACTGGTATTAGAAAGAAAGAAAAATTAATCACCTGAAGAAAATCACTAGAATGACCTCTAGTAACACAAGTCTTAAGATATGTTTCATAGTCAGATTGGATAACATAAGCTTCGGAACTGCTACTTCTTCGTATGAAGAATTACGAAGACAATACTTTATTCACGTAAAGGATGAAAATATATACAGAGCCTGGGCTGTACAATTAAATGATTTGCTTTCTCTCTCTTCTAACTAACGAATATGCTGTGTGTGTGTATTTACAGACTGTCAAATGGTGCGTGTTGCGTGTTGTTTGTCTGGTGTGGGAGGACATGTATTACGGGCCTGGCGACAGCCTCCCCTCAAGTTGGCGGCTGTGGGAGCAGACCCAACTTGATGATGTTGGAAGACAGGTCCTGGGAAGATAAAGGTTTGGTGAGGCAATCAGCCAGCTGTGAGGAAGAGGGAGTGTAGGAGGTGGAGATGAAGCCTTCCATGACAGCGTTTCGAACGAGATGACAATCGATCTCGACGTGTTTGGTGCGTTCGTGAAACACCGGGTTTTTGGAGATGTGTAAGGCGGCAGCATTGTCACAGTGAAGAGGGATAGGCAGAGGTACGGGAAGTTGTAGATCACGTAGGAGGTAGGTGAGCCAACGGGCTTCGCAAAGAGCACTGGCCATGCTTTTATACTCGGCCTCGGCGGAAGAGCGACTAACAGTCCGCTGTTTTTTGGTTTTCCAGGAGACTAAGGCATCTCCTAGCAGAACGCAATAACCTGTGAGGGATTTCCTTGTAAAATTGCAGCCGGCCCAATCGGAGTCAGAAAAAATCTGTAGGGGAATTGTGGGTTGTGATGGATAGAAAAGGCGATATGTGGCGGTCCGCTTGAGGTATCGAAGAAGATGGAGCAATGTATCCCAGTGTGGTTGTCGTGGTGCGGAAGTGAACTGAGTTAATTGATGGACGGCAAAAGCAATGTCGGGGCGAGTTAAGTTCAAATAGAGAATCTGTCCAACTATCCTTCTGTATTGATCAGAGTTGCTGAGTAAGGGGCCATCATCGGGTGTAAGTTTCCAACCTTGAGGAAACGGGGCAATGGCCTCTTTAACGTCTGGTAAGTGAGCTTCCGTGAGAATATCCTGGATGTACTTGTCTTGGGAAAGGGAGATGCCGTGGTCGGATCGATGTAGCTCTAGTCCGATGAAGTATGTAGCTGGCCCCATGTCTTTGATAGTAAACAAATTGTGGAGGTAATTTTTGACGTCTAGAAGGAGGTCTTCAGAAGGGCTGGTAATAAGAACGTCGTCTACGTAGATGATGAGAGCCATAAAAGATTGAGTGGAGCCTTTGATGAATAAGCAAGGGTCCGAGGAGGACTGAATAAAACCATAATCCAAGAGTTTGGAGGTTATTTCATGGTTCCACTGGCGACCCGCTTGTTTAAGGCCGTAGAGAGATTTACGTAAACGGCAGACCTGACCTGGGACAGCTTTGGAGTACCCTTGGGGAGGATGAATGTACAATTCTTCAGTGAGAGAGCCATGGAGGTAGGCATTATTTATGTCACAATGGTGCAAGGGCCAAGCAAATGCAACAGCAATGGCGATCAGCACGCGGACTGTAGTGTGCTTAGCGACCAGAGAAAAAATTTCAGTATAGTCCAGTCCTTCCTTTTGAGTATATCCACGGACAACTAATCTGGCCTTGCGTCGATCCACGGAGCCGTCTGGTTTACGCTTGATTTTGAAGATCCATTTCGTATGTAATGCCCGTTTGTCGGCGGGGAGGGTGGTCAACTCCCAGGTGTTATTTTGCTCAAGAGCATCGAGTTCCAACTCCATAGGTCTGACCCAAAGATGATTAGTAATGGCAGTAGCAAAAGAAAGAGGCTCACGTTCAATAGCAACGTTGGCCAGGAAAGTTACTGAGTTAGAGAGAGGAGGTAACACAGAGGTAGGAGATGGGGAACAAACCTGTGCTGTGGACGTTGTAGCTGTGCCGAGGGATGGAAGTGAGGTGACATAATCATGAAGGTAAGCTGGGTGAGTCTTTGTACGTGTAATGCGTCGAAGGGGAGGAAGATGTGGTGAAGATATGTGTGGTTCAGGTGGAGAAACAATATTAGTAGGTGAGGACGAAGTGGGTAGGTGGTGAGTTGGTGAGGTATGAGTGTCTGATGCGGGTGATTCTAAAGGTATAGTGTGAGGTAAAAGGTGATCTGTGGGGTTGGTAAAAGTGTTAGGAAAAATGGGAGTGTGATGTTGAGTGATGTGATGTGAATAAGGAAAGTGGGTTTCTTGGAAAGTGACATCACGTGATATAAAAATTTTATTAGTATGAAGATCAAGTAACTTAAAACCTTTCTGGCTTGAAGCATATCCCAAGAAAATACTCTCCAAAGCGCGTGGTGCTAATTTATCTTTAAAAGGTTTGGGATCAGTGGCATAGCACAGACATCCAAAGACGTGTAAATTACCGTATGAGGGGGTTTTGTTGTAGAGTTTTTCATAAGGGGTTTTCCAAGATAAAAGTTTTGTAGGAAGGCGGTTAATAATATAAGTGGACATAAGAAGAGCTTCCCCCCAAAAATGTTTAGGTAAATTGGCCTGGAATAACAAAGCCCTGGTAATTTGAAGGAGGTGTTTGTGTTTGCGCTCGACAACACCATTTTGTTGAGGTGTGTAAGGG
>JANVCQ010048723.1:0-10908 GCA_025531925.1 Erythroxylum plowmanianum
AAAATTTAGACCCGTAACAAATTAACCCGACCCGATTTGGTCAAATTTTAATATAATTTGAAATTTTGGATTTAAGTTATATGGACTCGAATTGACTTTTGGTTTATTCTAAATAAAAATAATATCTAAAATGATTTGGATAAAAAATCAAATTTATACCGACTCAATTTGAAATAATAACGACTCAATCAGACTCAATAAAATTTAAATTCATGTCAAAAAATCAAGAACATCTAATCTAAATTTATATTCTTATATTTTAATTTCCTTACTCGTATTAACTCAACTCGACTTGATTTATAATGTATAAATAAGATTGGATTTGATTAAAATTAAAATTCTAAGTCAAGACGAAACTTTAAATTCCAAATAATTCAATTTATAATTTATAAATAAATTTGGTTTAAACAAAATTAAAACTCGAATTAAGTCGAAATTTTAACTTTAGAAGAAATTTGAATTAAATTTAAGTTTTTATTATTTTTATTAACTTTAATTAATTTTTAGAGTTAGGGTAGATTGTGAATGGAATAACTTACTTGATTGTAACTCATGTTAGTGGCAATATAGGTTGGAGAATACCTAAGCCAAAGAAGACATACATCAAAGAAAGCAGCTTTAGACCAGAGTGGAAGCAAATCGTTAATCCGAGAGATGAAGATATGGAAAACGAGCAATATACCCATAAACAGGAACAGCTTGGTGGTGCTGGTGGTGAAACGGCGGCCCCGCCGTGTAGTACCACTGCGCATGATTCGCCGGAGCTTTTAGAGAAGACCTTGGTCCGATGGCTGATGTTACATGAAAAATGTCACAATTAGTTCAGAACACATCAGACCAACTCACTTGCATGTCATATCAGTATCCACCAAAAATGATTCATCTTTTCAAATGGAAACTGATCGACATGATCAAGCTGATGAGAGCCCAGATTAAGATGAAGTTTCAAAGTTCCAGATTAAGAACTTGAAATGAAGAAATGATACCTTGTTGAGGAGGAGTGGTGTTTGCAGACCCCATCGGGCGGCGAGCACCGAGCGACGCCAGGTTGCAGTTGGTGCGACGGCCATTGATGATCGGAGTCGGATCATCACAAGCTTTCTTTGCAGCTTCAGGATCTTTAAACGTTACCTATGAACGAACACAAACATAGAACAAACTCACAAACCTAAAAAGACTTGACATCTTTTTAGTTCTCATTCCTGCAAGAGAAGACTTACAAAGCCATAGCCTTTGGATCTACCGGTGACCTTATCTGAGATAATCACAGCTTCCAAGATCTCACCGTACTTTTCAAAGTGCTCTCTCATGGCCAACTCCGGAGTCTCCCATGCCAACCCTCCAACAAACACTTTGGTCAGTGTCGTATCACCGAATGCGAATTGCACAATATCGTTGCTCATGGTAATCCTATCTCTCTCTTATACACAGAGGTACGCACGTCTTCTTCTTCTGTTTTGCAGTCAGATACAGCTCGATCACCCGAGAGTTATGGTCGGAAGTGGCATTTGAACGGAGAAAGAACAGAAAGAGAGGTATTGAAAAAGGGTACGGGACAAGGTGATGAGTGAATACAATAATGAAGAGACAGAGAGGCTTCTTAGATGTGGAGTTTATACCAGAGACCAACCTAAAAACGATATATAGAAATGACGTTTAGTGAAATATTGATGTCTAAATCCCAATTCAAATTTAAGACGTTTGATTTGGTAGTTAAAAGTTCTAATAGATAACCAAATAGGTTGGTGTGAGTGGTTCAACATTCTCATCCCTTAATCAGAGGTCTCGAGTTCGAGTCCTAAAAATGGAGAAATCTATTTGGTCAGCACTTTATTCCTTACGGACTGACCCGGTGCGAGCAGGGATTAGTCTGGGAGTGGATGACTTAAAGACGCCTTCTTATAGTTGGGACCCTCCTAAGACACCTCGTGGGCTAACAAAAAAAAAAGTTCTAATCATTAACCCCACAGCGTAGATAAGTTGGTAAGGGACTCTTCTAATTTAAGTGAATTCACGAGTTTGAACTGCTCTCATGTATGCAGCTATTTAAAATTTAAAGTTAGAATTTTGTCTCTTATAAAGGACTTACAAATGAAAATTAATCTAAATATAAATAATTTAAATATGCCTTCCCATTATAAACGGAGATATATAGGATCCAGTGGTACACTAAGCTCCCAATATATATATATATATATATATATAAGAATGAAGTTATTTAGGATTCATAATATATTAGACCTCTTAAAATTTTAAAAAATTAAATATTTAAATTCTATTATCTTAAATTTATGATTCCTGTCATTATTCCCATAATTAAAATCCTCCTAGTTAAAAAAAAAAACTCTAATAATTACACGACCACCTTAACTTTTGGTCTTGAACGTTCAAATCACCATGTATCAGTCTTGTCAAGGTAACGTTACTAACCATAATGACAAGTATCCATAGGATTTGGAGTGCTCTGAGCTGGATGGCTCGTGCAGCCAAGAAAGTCGAGATGATGACGATGATGATGGTCACGTCGTCGTAGGAGGTGAGAGAGAGACCGATATGATAAGTAAATCTTACAGAACATGTCCATATCTATAACCATTGAACCTTCCGAATTGTGTCAGAGACACACGACACAAACATAAGTGAATCGTCGTCGTCGTCGTCACATCACCGCCTTATTATCACCGGTCACGTGGAACCAACGTGTCGGCCTCTATATCACGTGCCTGCTTGCTAAGTGCTCCTCCTCCAACGCCGTGGACGTTTCTTAGGAGAGCAATGTGACTCATTTTGGCTCCTTTTGTTGTTTGTGCTTTTGGGATTTGGAATCATCGATGAGCTGTTTCATCTTAAAATGCGTCTAAAATTAAAAATTTATTCTAATATTTTAAAAATTGGTTCGAAAATTAAATGATAAAATAAAATTTTGAAATTTTAAAAATTTTAACTAATAGATCGTTATAAAATTATTTAAAAATTAAAAATTTTAAAATATGATTAAAATAATCTTATTTATCTAATAATTTAAAATTTTATTTTAAAAATAAAGTTATTTAAAAATTTAATTTATAAAAACTAATTATTTTACAAAATCTAGTCAATTATTTAATAAATTGATCAGTTTTTAACAACAAAAATTATTAAAATAAATCGAATTAAAAAATTGGTCGGTTCTAAATTTTTACTGTTAAACCAACCAAATTAATTTACTTTCTTAATTGTTGATTTAATGGTTGACACTTTATTTAAAAAAGTGTCTAAATTGATTTATCTTAAAATTTAGTATCAATCACTTGATTTTGAATTGTTAAATTCCTTTTTGCAAAATTAGCAAAATTTTGAAATAAATTATATATAAGATATGATTGATGAATTAATTATGACTCTCTCACTCTAAATGGAGTAACCAAGAAAAAGTTTGAAAAGGTTAATACAATTAAATTTAATGTTTTAAAAATTGAACCTAAAGTTAAACCGGTAAGATAAGATTTTTAAGATTTAAAAGATTGAACTAATATTAGATTGTCATAAAATCAGTTAGAGATTAAATAAAATTAAAGAATTTAAAATGTGATTAAAAAAGATTATGTTTATCAATCAAAAATTTTAAATTTTAAATAAAAAAATGTTTAATGATAATTAATCGATTTATTTCAATTTATAAAATTAATTAACCTACAAAAATTGTCTGATTAAATTAATCGATTGTTAACAACAGAAATTATTAAAATAAATTAAACAAAAACTAGTCGTATTACAATTATTAAGATTAAATTGGTCGAATTGGTTCAATTTTCTTAATAATTGATTCAGATTCACAACACTTAAGTCAGATTTAAACCATATAAAACTCGCATTTTAATCTAATTTTTTTTCAAGTTTGACCTAATCTCAAGTTTAATTCTCTAAGGTCAAATTCCAATTGGTTAAATATAACTTACCCGTTGATTTAGAACTAGAACGAACCATATTAATTTGCCTTCCTTAGGCAATCTATACTAAACATAACAAGATTATAGATGACAATGAGTTCAGATTGGGTCTAAATCCACTAAGGCCTAAGATTCAAGCCCAAGCTTGAGCCTGAGTCGAGCAGGCCCAACTTAATTTTAAAAAAAATTTATATTAAAAATGGAAAACATCATTTTCCTTAGAGGTGTTGGGCCTTGGGCCAAGATGGGTCTAGGCAGTCCGAGCATGAGTCCCAATTTTTTTAAAAAAATAGGCCCAAGGCTCGGTTATCTCAGGAAGCTAAACAACTACTGTCTTTGACCATGCAATGCTTTGGAAGTAGTTCCACAAACAATGATCAAAGTTCAGGTAGTGTCTCAGGCAACTCCTGATTCTTAGAAGAATCAATCTTCTCGGATCATCACTGTGGATCATAGAATCAGGAATTGAGCTTGGATATGAACATGCAAGACAGAATTAGGAATCCAAATTTACATAACTAAGACAATCTTCCTTTACATGGTCCGGGAACTAAGTACTAAATAAGGAATCTAAATTTACAGCACTTTAGTTTCAGTATTGAATCAGTTCTGTTGAGGAGTGAACAACAAACCAAAGCCTCAAAAATATTTAACACTTTGGTTTCAATCAGTTAAAACACTGCAAAAAGATGCTATGATGTTGAAACTAAATGATTTATCACCTCCATAATCCACTGAATCAGTATCACAAGGCAGTAGCTGTTAACTCCCCTACTTGTTCCCTTGCACGGAAGGAATAATCATATGCTTGCCCTTGCTGCTATAAAACATCAGGAAACTCGTAAGTATCAAGGCAGTAGCTGATAAATCCCCTACTTGTTCCCTTGCATGGAAGGAATAATCATATGCTGCCCTTGCTGCTATAAAACACCAGGAAACTCGTAAGTATCACGATCACAAAGTTTGATAAATGCAAGCATATCTTCAAAATAATTCTGATAATGTGCAAATTCATGGTCAAAACTTCGTTTTTGCATTCGTCTTGGTAAAATTTTGATGTACATTCAGATCGATTGTCTTGTAAGGCAACACTGAATTTGACAACTGTTTTTTCAGCAGCATCCTAAAACGTACTACATTATGTTAGAAGAAGAATAAGCTCACAGTCATGCCAAGCATCCAAGTAACAAGCTAAAAGTTAATAGTTTGCTGAGTTCTTAACCTTAACGATGTTAAGAATAAACTTTAGATAACCCACAAACAAGATTAAGACCTCACCAAGAACGCTAAATCAAGTAATTGAGACCGATCCTTTGACTATAGAGAACACCAAGAATTGAATTCCATTATCAGGTCTAGTATATAATAGCTCCCTCATTAAACCTTCGTGATCCCGAGTTCAACCATATAAAACAACAAAACTGTTTCTAGAAATTGTAAATTTTCATGGGACAAGAAGAAAGGTCAAATAAAATACACCACTATTACAAGTCAATTCATCTGCATGATGGTTCATACACCATGACATGGCAGAGCTTGTCAAGTTCTTGAATATTCATTTTGTCACACATCAAGTAAGTCCTATAACCGCAAAGTAATAATCTTGCCTTCTGTGGAAGAGAAAATGGTGCCAAGGAGGATCCAACATAAGAAACCATAAAGTTCCTCGAAGCATAACAGACAATTTATATCAAGTTCAAATCTTCTCAGAAGGTGTTGGAACACGTTGATAGGGATGGGAGGGAATTGGAAAATCAAGAATACATAAGAAACAGCAAGCAAATCAAATAGACTGTTAGAAAGATATACAAAGATACAAGGATAAGTACATAAAAGTATATAGATGTATATACACGTGTGTGTGTATGAGTGTGTGCGTGTGTGTAACTAGTGTTGCATCAGTGCTCAGTGCCTGGAATGTGGTGCCTGACAGAAGAACCATCAACACCTCACCCAGGGCATGCAACATACAGAAATACAAGCTAATTTGTCACACCTACGGCTAAATTCAGATTTCCATTTTGACAATTGTTAATTCCACTTATTTTGTTTTGTAACAAAAATGTCGAGAGAGAACAGGCAGCTTACCTGTGGACTCATGTAGTTCAACGATCCCTGAAGAGCAAACTGTTACATTCATCCAAAAACGAATGCAGTAAGGAAAGATATATTAAGGAATGCCTGATATGATATTTAAGTAAATCATATCACCAGCATCACAAGGGATTTACTTCCAAAATAGTTTCAGAATCAGGTACTCTACAAACTTGCCTGTGGATTTTGAGCAGGCAAACCTACATTTGGATCTCTTTTAGCAGATCCCTTGGTATCTCCCTGCAAAAGATTGTTTATCATTTAACCTACGACAAAACATTTGCCACTAACTGCTACAACAAAGAAAGTTACAATTTAGTCAAAAGTCAGACAATTGCTTACCTCCAACTGCAACATTGTAATCATCCAGTGTAAGAAATCAGGCAGCACCATCAGCAAAAGAGGGTGAAAAATGAAATAAAGAGAGAGCGTTTAGATATAAAATTAACCTACAAACTAAAGCAAAATAATTAACCAATAAATAAGAAGCAGCATAAAAAAGAAAGAACAAACAGTAGTTCCATCAGTGCCTAGTCAATTACCTCCCTGTACCTAGCTAGGTACACCTTAAGTGGCTCAATGTAGTCTTCAAAACCTAACGTAGCCATTGCCCACAAAAGATCATCCCCATTGATTGTCTTCCTCTTCTCCTTTTGACACTTATCACTTGCCCTTAAAAAGAAAAGAAAAAAGGATTCTCAAACACATATCGCAGGTTCAGAGCCTAAATCCCAAAGCACTGAATTTCCAACATCACCTTAACCCTCTAGTTTCATGCTTAAAAGTTACCTTTCAAAATTTCAACTACTCAAAAGATAGTATGGATTTCAAAATTATTAGTGCATTCTGAAAAAAAAAACAAAAGAGGCCAAACCTATGAAAACTGATAAGAAGTAAAAAGGAAGAGCTCACTGCAAGAAGAGAACACCAATCTAGAACCAAACTCATCCCAGAAAAGCCAAAGGTCTAAGAGACAAAATCATTGTCTTTCCAAAAAGCACAATCACAAGTCATGAACGCAAGCTAAACACGTAATAATAGATTTTGGATAAAACTCAATGATCAAAGTATCAATTACTCAATTTTCAAAAATCAAAAACAAAAAGACATGAGATTCAATGCCTTACTCGCTGGTGATAAAGCTGATAAATTCAGAGACACATTCCTGGACAGTATCTTTAGCATCCTTAGCAATCTTTCCATTAGCTGGCAATCCCTTCTTCATGATCCTACTTATGTTAGCAATGGGGAGGTACCTGTCTTGCTCCCTCATACCCGAGTGTGGGCTCTGCTCACCGCCACTCTCGTGGCTCCCTCCGGCCGGACTTGTTGGGTTATCAGCCATACTGCCAGAGACACTACAGTCAAGCACTAAGTAAATATGCAAATTTATACACACACATACACCATAGTACTTTCTTTTTGGAGTTACATAAAGGAAACATCTTTATGTCAAATACAATACTCTATCCCATGCACCCACCAAAGTTTCAACCCTGGAGGATGAGAAGGTACACCTACCTCCTTGCCTACCGATTTGAAACTGCAAGAAATGGATTTTTTGTGTGGAAAATTGCAAGAAATGGAACTTACATAAACAAACACTTCTCTTGTTCTCAAAATAAAAGACATTAGCATTTCACCAAAATCCTAGATCAACTAAACAGTCATGATACGGCAATTCAAAACATGGAAATACATTTACATCTCCAGATTCCAATCATATCCCAGAAAGGGATAGAGATTGGAAAACTATAATCAATTCCCAAAAATAGAAAAGAAGCAACCTTGCAGTCAACTCGGATCAGTCTGAAAACCCCTAAAGCGTACATTCTCATATTCATCAAAACAAAGTCTACAACAAACAACCAACTGAACACGAATTCACAAAGACCTGTTCCTCCATTGGAGTGTGGGTTTAGAAAGAGAGACACATAAACAGAAACAGAAGCAAATACCTGTAAAAGAAGAATAAACAAAAAAAAAACCAAAGTGGAGATTTTGTATTTGGCGCGAGTGAGTCCGAGAGCGAGGATTGGTGGGAGAGTTGTCTTTATTGAGAGATCAGACGATGGAGAAGAAGAAGGAGATAGGAGATCGTGATTCGAGCATGATTTATGTGGGGTTTGATTTTCCTAAATCTTAAAGTTTCGATCTTTTGGACTTGTGCTTATCATCACCGTTGGCTGTTGTTTGGTTCATGGAAACAAAATCCTTGTACTTCTTCCCTTGTTAGTCCCCACCCCACTTCCTCACATTTTTAAATATATTTTTAATCTTAATCCCTTATTTCATATTCAAATCTCTTTACGATAATAAATTAATGGAATAATTTTTAGAAATTTGTTAATTTAATTTAGTAATTATAATTTTAAAATTATATAAATTATATAAATATTTTATTTTCTAATGTTATATATGCAATAAGTGTTATATAAATATTCATATATTAATCATATAAGTAAAAACAAAATTTAACTTAACTAGTATAGATTTTAAAAAGCTATTAATTAAATTACTATTGTTAAAATTTTTGATATTATTAAATTAAAAAATTTAACAGCAGACACTATTAGATATTAATAAATTTTAGACATATATATAATTCAAAATATACCAAGTTAATACAAATTTTAATATTAGTAAAATTTAAATGATTAGAATAAAAATATTAAATTAAAATCCTAAAAATATGTTTCTCCCCTCTTTTGTTTATACTAATTTTAGATTATGCTTCAAAAATAATTTTATGTTTAATGAACTATGAATTCAAATAAAGACAAAAATTTAACTAACTTAGACCGATCTAAAGTCAACGAACAAAACTCAATGCTCAAACTCGGATTGAGACTTGATAATTTCTCTTCCGCTTAATCAATAATAAAAATTTGGATCAGATCAGGTCAAAATTAATGAATCAAACTATACTTTAACCGGTTCGAGCCTAAAAATTCTAGCCCGTGATCGATCCTAATCTCAACATCTAAACCACAAATTATAGTAAAAATAAAGAGACATTGATAATAATCATATACTTAAAACCCAAAAAAGAGGTTATACAAGCAAAGACAAAGGCATCCAAAACAAAGTTGGAGCTGCAGAGGCCATAATTCACTTGTCACTATGAATCTGGAAAGATTTTGTACAATGTGAGAGCTTATATCTACAGGAAACAAAATGGAAGCTGCTAATGAGGTAGATACCACTGAGAATCAGTACTACTGAGGTTTAATGGGAGCTCAATGGTTCGAGTATTTTATACGATCTTTAGTCCGGACCTGGTGACCAAGTCGAAGATTGATATAATGATTTCGACACTAATTAAAACAATGATGAGCCATTCCAGGAAGTCTGATTTTCTGTTCTGCAGAATTTCCTGGAGAAAACGAATATTATGCTGCAGAGGAAAGGCACAATGTCACTGTCTTGGAGACAAATCCGTTTCTCCAACTTGAAGAAAGAAAGAGTAAAATCCAAAGCAATTCAGAGATATATAACAAAAATAATACCTCTACAAACTTCAACTTAAAATCGAGACTTGCAAATCTCTGCGACAACTCGAATTCATCCCTCAGATATTCCCATATCTGAGCATATTTAGCATCCTTCCAGGCAATGTCCGATCTGTTGAGAATCAAATATAATTGTTTTAGGTGCACAATGCAAAGGAAAACATTGGGAAGTTCTGGACCCAAGCAACTAGTGAGACTGACAATTATATTTCTATTCAGCCTGCATAACGCGCTTCTGTTAAAAGTATAGGCATAACAACCGACATTTAAATCGACGCATAAAGCCAGTTTCAAAATTATGGGTTCTAACCATACCTCTCAAATAGTCCAAGCTTGAGAATCACATCAGCAAGATTAGAATTTGCTTTCCCAACTAACTGAAAAAGCTTTTTGCTGTCCATGGAAAATGTTCCGGTCTTTTCCATACCACGATTTATGTCAGTAAATTCAGCAACCATTCCATCAACCTATGAGAAGATCAAGATTGTGGTAAAGAATAGAAAAAAACAATAAGATGATATAGAAGACAAACGCAGTCGATCAAAAAATTTATTGTAATAGTTATAATGTAGCGATCAAAATGACATGTACCTGGCGCCCATAGTAGTCAAGAGCAATACTTTGACCAAGAACACTACCAATTGTACGTATCCCGTCAATGTTCAAGTATTGCAGCATTATGTAGTCCAGTCCACCTAGCATCCACGTGCCTAAAGTGGACTTCTCCCTCACCTCATATTCTTGCACAACACAAATTCAAGATTAATAAACTAGCCTCCTGAGAAGCTCCATAGAAAATTTATACTCTATGAGGGATGCAGCAAGTATAATCATCAAGAAAATAAAGAAGAAGAAAAAATTCGAATGAGAGCAAAAAAGTGAGTGGTTACCATCCTTTCTCATTTCAGGAAGCAATCCCGATGCGTGATTCCTAACAATTTTGAGATAATCATCAACCTCATGTTCACGCACATTAAACAAAACGATAGAGCCGTACTGAAACACTACCATGTAACAGCAATGACTTCCATGGATACAACTACCTGAACCCTGGAAAACAAGATTATTGACCTTAATGTATGAGTGACAAGAATGCAGATAACTCTTGCATAGTCACCAAGAGAAACATTTGAAAGAGCAACAATCCTTAATGATATCGCAATATAACAAGATATTTGGTATTGAATTCCAACTACCTCATAATTTCGTGCAATTAAGCGCGGAACATTCAGCCGTCTAAGATGTCCTTACCTTTGATACTATGCTGAATTAGAATATACATAAATAATGGAATGCTTAAAGTATCCCCATTTCCTGATAAAATGATCTTATCAATATGGTATAAATTATTTTTCCACACCCCCCAAGCTAGG
>JANVCQ010048750.1:0-10905 GCA_025531925.1 Erythroxylum plowmanianum
CAATTCGTATCCGTTATGCTTTCCGTTTTGTTCCGTTTTGTTTTGCGATGTATGATTTCGTTTTCTTCGTTCGATTTGTTCTCCGATTTGTTATTCGTTCCGCTTTTGTTCGTTCCGCCTCTTTGATATTCATTTTTGCGTTTTGTTTTTCAATTGAGGTCCGGTCCCGAGTTCAGGTCCCAACACCACGTGATTAATCAAATCGGTAATTTGTACAGAGAGAGATCCCATGTGAAGACTCGGTTGTTCATTAGAACACTTAAGAACTAATTAGGCTGCAGGCTGATCATTAATTGAGATATTACATTTTTGGATACTCGACTTAATTAGGGATTATCAATTAGGACTTTGCGATTATAACTCAAAAGAGAATAATATAGTCTAGAGTTGACACTATATTAACACATAAGTGACTATATTACTATTGATCATGAGATAAATCCCTTCCTTCATAATTGGTTAATTCTTTTAGTAGATTTTCAACTGCTACTTTTGTGTTGCTCAACTTCAATTTTATTTTGCATTATTTTTACAAGTTAATTTCTTGACAATCATATTCTTTTGTTTACTTTTTTTGTTGTATTTTTATTTTTATTTTATTAATTTTTCTAAGCCTTAGAGAACCTAGGATTAGATTAGTTCACATCTCCTCGTGGGATCGACGCCTCTTTTACTATAATTCATAGTTATGCATTTGCGGTAGTTGAGGGTTTTAATTAGATTAAAACTTAACACTCAACAATTAGTCTGATATTAGGTCATATTCTAATAATGCTTATTATATGTATAGTTTTTAAGGGTCAATATCCTAAAACACAGGTTTTAGGATAGGGCCCAAATCTTCTAACTTGATTTTAAGGTTAGAGAAAGTTGATGGAAACATTAAGGGATGAAGATGTAAGAGCTTTGTTGCATTATGGTCATTTGCATTCTTAAATTATCCAAAGCTGATAAGTATAAATTGCACCGTGTTTTAAGGCATAATTTGACATGTGTTTAGTTATTAATTCAATCATTTTGTATGTGTTTAGGTTAGAATTTGTTAGTTTGTTAATTATTTATGTTTTATAGAATTGTGTTAGTTTGTTAATTATTTATGTTTTAAGTGTTTTATGCGTTAGAACAAGTCTTTGAGCTTAAATATTATATTTTTTAGGTACCTTGATGTGCTTGCTAGTTTTTGACAGTTAATATCGAAGAACAGAAGAGTTTCGGAGACATTCGGGCCTAAACAACAGCCCACGATTGTGAAATGTCAAGCCATGATTGTGACAAAAGCACCAGAGTTGGCCCACGTGATAGAAGCGCAAAGAATGACCCACGATCGTGGACTGCATACATGTCATGATCGTGACAGAAGGCTTGGATGTGGCCCACAATCGTGGCCTGCAGGCCATAGTTGTGGCCTTCATCGGGCAGACACATAGACATTCAAGAATGCTAAGTTTCGAGAGATTTTTTGGACCTTTTAGACCCTGAAAAATCCTAGGGCTGCTCAAAACATAAGAGGATATTTAAAGAATAACAAAAGAGGCAGACGAGGAGCTTTTGCATAAGCCACCTTGAGAAACCCTAGAGAGAAATCATCGAGAGATAGAGGAAGAGAAGAAGGAATAAAGAAGAGGAGAAGAAGCTGACTTAAAGTACTTCCCAGATCAAGAGGTTTCCCGACGTCACTGCCTCTCATCATCCATTTAGATTGTATTTCCCTTTTTAGTTTTATCATTGTATAAAATTGGATTGAATAGTTGATGATCGGATCTAGAGTGTTGTGGACATTTTAAACTCACTGTTTTAATTTTATTCTTGAATTAATGAAAACCTAATTGTTTATATGTTTATTGGATATTATTGTGGTTTGATTATGTGATTGCATAAAATTGAGAGGGTGAATTGAATGTAAAATTATTAAATTAGACTAAAGAGAGTTAGGTGATTTATTAGAAATTATAATCAAATCATATTAGTAATTTGTGGAATAGAGATCTTGCATAGAGTTCTGATAATTTATTAGAGAACTTCAAAACTAATTAGGGTTTTAGATAGGTTGTGAAATGAGAGATTTCAACCCCTATAATCTGATTAGGGTTTATAATTTAGAGTTAATGGCTATAACACGAGAGAAAGTAATCAACCCTAGCATGGTATAAGATTTTGACATGAGTTAGATGATCGAGAAAGTAAGCAAAAAAGAGAGGTGAAAGAGCTATAAAGAGTTAGGAAGTAATCACAGGAATGCGTAGAAGGACAACAAAAATCAAAGATTGGTGAAAATATTGCAGGCCATGATCGTGGCCTGCGGCAGGGTAAAATTGTCTACGCGATTTTCAACTAAAATTTTTACCATTTTACCCTTCCTTTACCGATATATTCATGTCATCCTTCACCTTTTCACTCATTTTCATTTTAGCTTTATGTCTCTAAGATTAGAACCTCTAAACACTCTCACTTCTCTCTAACTAACTTCCAAATTCACACTTTATTCTAACTTCTACCTACTTGCAATCCAATATGCCGTGAATTAAACAGTCAGCAAAGCGTAACCATTCATTGGGAAGAAATCAAGTCTCCGACCGAGGGCAAGGAATAGGGTAGCATATTTTGGAGCACCCTTCCCGATCTACATAAAGGAGGAAGGTATTCATTTCCAATCCCTTAGTGTTAAACAAATGGTAATCCCGAAATATTTTGATATTGATATGCTTGATAGGCTAGAATTGCGAGATAGGGTAGGGAGTCTAACAAAAAGAATTCAATGGATGAAGTTTATACACTTCCAATATCTTTTCTATTAGGAGCTCACACTCGAATTCTTCACTTCCCTTTATTTCGAACCTAGTAACCCTAAGGAAATGTGGTTTAGGTTGCAGGGATGAGCTTATAAGCTAAACATTGAATTATGTGTGATATTTATGGGTTCCCCATATCTTCCATTTTTTATCAGTATGATGATTTTCATGCTTCTTGCTATCGACACTAAGCATGCCCACAAGAACTTTACACAATTCTATGAGCACTTATTATTGTATAAATTCATGTGTCAAATGGTTTTTGACAAATCAGAAACCAATAAGTGTTTAACAAAAGAACTTTTTTTGTTGTGATATATGGATCACAACATCCCCGTGTGTACCTCCACACATATGTTGAATGCTATTGTTACAACTTTGCATAAGAGGAGCAACAATTTGGGTATAGGGTACTTAGTTTTTGCCATTACTGAGTACTATGGTGTGGATGGTAGTAGCCTAACCGTCTACCTCCCTGATTTTCTAAATCACCATCATTTTTGGTGCCCTGAAATCCTTAAGTTTTATAACATGGAACTCTAGCACATCAGCCAAAAGACTCATGTGAAGATCAAGACTAGTTATGCGAGTTCTAGTAGAGTGCCACCTTATCAGGCAAAAGAGGACTTAACTAGTGAGGAGTTCGAAGAGGAAGAAGACACAGAAGAGCCTGGTTGGAAGAAGTACTCAATACAATCTCCACCAACACCAAGGTAATTACAGATACAGTTGTAGAGAACTCTAGAAGGATGAAGGAGATGTCTCGAACACAAAGATGTGAAAACTGATATACATTGTATTCAATGATACTTTAAGGCTCAAGGTGTCCAATTGCCACCTACAACACCATCCCCGCCTTCGTCACCGTAAAACTTGGTTTCTAAGCCTTTTCTTTTAAATTTAGTCTTTATTTTTATTTTATTTTATTTTATGTTTCTTCTTTCCATGTGTATTTATTTGCCTTCTTCTTAGATTAAGGACAATGTGTTGTTCAAGTACGGGGAGGGTTTTGTGTTGTTCTTTGAGTGTGAATTTTGCATATTGTATGATAGTTTGTTAGGATTCATATTTTGAATTGTGTGAATGTGTTGATGACTTAGATGGATTGAAATCAATTTAATTTTGAAAATTATCTATTAGGTTGTAAAGAATCATTAGCTCGCAAAATTAATAATCTAAGTTCTTTGGCTAAATATACAAGTTAATTAGGATTTAGTGTTAGTTTATCACCCTATAAATTGTCACATCCATTCATAATTTTAGGTCTTTCGACTAAGTAGCTTTGCTAGTATTTTTTCATGGAAACGAGAAGCTAAAGTAACAAGGTAGGCATTAAAAAAATGTTTACTAATTTTTAAATAAATAACTATTCCGCTGACCTTCAGGTTATGAATAGAGCTAGTAGCTAGTTGAGAAAATGAAGTAGTCGAGTAACCGGATCAACACGAATCACAAATGTATGTCTTCATCTCAAAAGACTATAATGATATAAGTTTAATAAAACCATGATTTAGTCGAGTAACCAGATCGATATTCATCACTAATGTTTGCCTTCGTGTAAAAGACTAGGTTCATATCTATAAAAAAATAAATAAATAATGTTTTCTAATAAAAACTTATCGAACTTGTAAATAGCTTCACTTTTCATGAAAACGTACTTAGGAGTAGTTACAGAGTTTGAATGACCAAATAATTATTAATGTGTATATACAATTGAAAAGGGTGAATAACTTGACATTTGGGTTTTGATTAATATATATGTTTAGTTTAGAGCTCCTAGTTGCAGATTTTGCATATTAATGATTTAGAATAACTTCAATGATTGTGTTTAAAGTTAATTTTGTTTTATGAAGTTAAAGTCATTGTCTCATTATTGCATTGTGCTCTGTGTGATTTTGTGTATTTGTTATTTTGTTTGCTTGAGGACAAGCAAACGTTTAAGTGTGGGAATGATGGTAAGTATAAATTGCATCGTATTTTAGTGCATAGTTTGATATATATTTAGCTATTAATTCAATTGTTTAGTATGTGTACATGTTAGAATTGTGTTAGTTTGTTAATTATTTATATTTTAAGTATTTTATGGGTTAGAACAAGTCTTTGAGCTTAAATATTATTTTTTTAGGTACCTTGATGTGCTGGCTAGTGTTTCAAGGTCAACATCAAAGAACAGAGGAGTTTCGGAGACATTCAGGCTGAAATAATGGCCCACAATTGTGGCACCACTATTGTGACAAAAGCACCAGAGTTAGATCACGATCGTGGCCTGAATGCCATGATCATGATAGAAGCGCAAGGAATAGCCTATGATAATGACTTGCATGCCATGATCGTGACAAAAGGCTCGAATGTGACCCATGGTTATGATCTGCATCAGGCAGATGCGTAGACACTCAAGAACGTCAAGTTTCAATGAGTTTTTAGACCTTTCAAATCCCAAAAAAATCCTAAGTTGCTCAGAACTCAAGAGGATATTTTAAGAACAATAAGAGAGGCAGAGGAGGGGCCTTTGTATCAACCACCTTGAGAAACCTTAGAGAGAAATCATCAAGAGATAGAGGAAGAGAAGAAGGAAGAGAGAAGAGGAGAAGAAGCTGACTCGAAGTACTTCCTGGATAAGGAGGTTTCCCAACATCGCTGCCCTCCCGTCATCAATTTAGATTATATTTTCTGTTATTTTTAGTTTTATCATTGTATATAATTGGATTGAACAGTTGATGATAGGATCTAGAATGTTGAGAACGTCCTAAACTCACCTTCGAAATTTTATTCTTAAATTGATGAAAATCTGATTGTTTATGTGTTTATTTGATATTGTTGTGGTTTGATTCTATGAGTGCATAATTCAATAATAAACTGAGAGGGTGAATCAAATAAAAATGATTAAATTGGACTAATAAGAGTTAGGTGATTTAATAGAAATTAAAATTACATCAAATCAGTAATTTGTGTGAAGAAAGATCTTGCATAGGGTTATGATAGTTTGTTAGAAAACTTCAGAACTAATTAGGCTTTTGGATAGGTTGTGAATTGAGAGATTGCAACCTCTATAATCTGATTAGGGTTTATGATTTATAGTTAATGGCTATAACTCGAGAGAGAGTAATCAACCCTAGGATGGTTTAGAGCCAACAATCCATTAATTCATAATCAGTTAGGTTAGCATTAAGGATAGGTAAAATTTCCTTTCTCTCAATAGTTAATTTCTTTTGGTTGATTTTTGGGTGTGTTGCAAATTGCTTAATAATTAGTATTTTCATGTTTGATTCTTAATTTGATTGATTGAATTAAATTCTCATATTAATTTCATTTCATCTTTAATTTCTATTATTTGTTCTAGCCTTAGATTTTAAGAATAGATTAGTTCCCTTCTCGTGGGATCGACACCTTTAGTACTACGTTAATGAACTGTGCACTTGCAAATTATCGAGGGTTAATAATTAAAACTTACACATAACCAAACCACCCAATTAAAAGCTAATCAAAATAATAACTTTAGATTGTTGTTTACATTAAAATTAAAATGGTAAACATTTTTACAATTGATAATCAAATTAAAATTTCATTACTATTTAAAGCAAATTTTAATTTAAGACTTATTGTTCATTTACATTGAAAAAGAAATTAGGAGTTTAAATTTGAAATTTCTAAATTGAAAGTGATATTGTTTGTTGTTTACTTTTTTTTCTTATAAGATGAAAGCTATGTAACACGGACAAAGCAACATGGAGCCGTATCTACATATCAGACATGTGTTCGACACGGCCACCCACCTGACGCGTGGTGGACATGTATCCGACATGTGTCCGTATGTTTTGGAATTAAAAAATAATTTTTTTCAGCTCGGACACATCTGGAGATGACTCGGACACGGTTGTTTCCTTAGAAAAACAAAGAAAAAACATTAGGTGTCGTTTACATTAGCAAGAATGTCGTGTGGGCTTCACGTCTATATATATATCTAAAAGTCTCACCCTTGATTACGAGGAGTTAACCTATCCACATGGACAAAATCATCAACTACGTTGCTCTCTCTCTCTCTCACCCCTTACCTCGGTGCCTCCCTTTCTTTCTCTTTCACTATTTTAGTAGCTAAAACGTTCATTGGTTTTTGTCTTGGTAGCTTCCTTTTCAAATCCATATTTGATAAAACTTATCTCTTGAAGTTAAATTTTCCTATTTGGGTGGTTTCCAGTTCGATGGCTTGACACCGAAATTTCATAGGTAAAAGTGCAGGAATTTGGTTCTTGGGTTAATTGGAGGTGAAAGTTTCAGCCTTTTCTTTGTGGGGTTGGTGGAATCAGCTAGAAATTACGGTCTTGGGTGGTCTTCAAGAGGGTGGAAAAGCGTAGACTTTACTTTTGGTCCTTTGAATAAATTTGGATTGGAGCATAAGTGGAGAGATAACATAACAAAGAAGAAGCTGATCTCAAAAGATCAAAGTTAGTTACAAGTACTTATCAATTCCAGGTCTGGTCATTTTCACTTTATATACTTTGACCTTTCCTTTTTCTCGTGATCATTAATTCCTACTCAATAAGTAAAATTTGCTTGCTTGGTTCTCTTTTTGGTGCTACTAATTACAAGAAACTGCTTTAACTTCTTTGCAATAAAATGATTTTAAGTGTTGCGACTTGAATGTTCAAACATTTTACTGCTCATCATCAATGGCTTTATTGTTTCTTTTTCTTCCGTTTCCATTTTCTGTAGGAGGAATTAACAGAATTATGATGATTTTATGGTCGAAATGCTTTAGGCTACAATCTTTTTTTAAAAGTAGCAATCTTTATGTGTGATTTTGAAATTAGAAATTTGTTTGGTTGAAAGTTGCTTTTCCTGTCTTGCTTTCTTCATTGACATAAAAACACTTTGTTATTTCTTGATATTGTTTACTTGTTTATTAATACAATTTGGTATTTTAATTAGGTATTTCAATCCACTATTCTCCTTTTTCCATGGCTTCTAATAGTGGTGCTGAATATGAAAATAAAAAAAACATTATGGAAATATGTGGTGACAAAAATAAAATAGAGGGTGGTGGAAACTTTGAGTTTGAGTGTAGTTTTTGCCATAGCTCATTAAGAGGTTCTTACACTAGGGCAAGGGTGCACCTGTTGAAATTTTCAGGCAAGGAAATTCAAGTTTGTAGTGACATTCCATCCTTAAAGGTGATAGAACTTTAAAAAATTGACATTGAAGCTACATTGTTGATTGAAAATTCCAAAGCAAGACCTGTCCCTCTTCCACCTTTATCTAGTCAATCTCAAAATTTCTCAACTGGTGAAGCATCATATACTGGTAGTTTTGATTTAAGAAAGAGAAGGGAAACATCGGGACCTTTAGAGGATGCTTTGAACATGTAAGCTAGAGAAAATTTAGATCTTGAGATTGTTAGAATGTTTTACTCTTCAGGATTGCCTTTTCATCTTACAAGGAATCCTCATTTCATCAAATCTTTCTCTTTTGCAGCTAATAATTATATTAGTGGTTATGTTCCTCCAGGCTACAACAAGTTGAGAACAATTTTACTTGACAAAGAAAGAGAACATGTTGAGAAGCTTCTTCAACCTATAAGGAATACATGGAATAAAAAAGGAGTGAGATTGTAAGTGATGGGTGGAGTGATCCATAAAGAAGACCTCTTCTCATCTTTATGGCTATGACTGAAAGTGGGCCAATGTTTCTAAAAGCAATTAATTGCTCCGATAATATCAAGGACAAGGATTTTATATCCAAGCAAATGAGAGATGTGAATATGGAACTTGGTTTTTATAATGTCGTGCAAATTGTGATGGACAATGCACCGATTTGTAGGGTAGTTGGTATAATGATTGAGGCAAAGTTTCCAACTCTTTTTTGGATTCCTTGTGTTGTCCACACTCTTAACCTTACTTTGAAGAGCATTTGTGCGGCTAAGAATATAGAAAGGAACAATCTTGTGTATCAAGAATGTTCTTGAATTTCACAAATTGTTGACGATGTTTCTTTTATTAAGAACTTCATTGTTAATCATCATATGAGGTTGTCCATCTTTAATGAGTTTGCTTCATTGACGTTACTTAATATTTCTCCTACTAGATTTACCTCTACAATAATGATGTTGAAGCAGTTTAAATTTCTCAAACATAGGCTCCAAGATAGGTGAAAAATGATCTGCTTATAAGGAAGATAATGTTGGCAAAGCTAAATTTGTGAAAGAGAAGCTACTGAGTGATAGTTAGTGGCAAAAGATAGATTTCATTCTTTCTTTCGCCAATCCTAGCTATGATATTTTAAGAAGCACAGATACGGATGCATCTACTCTCTATTTGGTCTATGAGATGTGGGATTCCATGATTGAAAAAGTAAGAAAGGCCATATATCTTTTTGAGAGAAAGGATGACAGAGAATCTTCAATCTTCTGTGAAGTGGTCTACCAAATCTTAATTGAATGTTGGACAAAAAGTAGTACCCTCTTAATTGTTTAGCGCATTCTTTGAATCCAAGATGATTATTCAAATTTAGATACTTTCTTTTCTATTAGAGATAAATAAATGGTAATTGATGAATAATTCATAACATTTTTTTCTTACAACTATATAGGTATTATAGCCATGGATAGTTAAGTAAAGACTTAAAACAAGTTCCACCACATCAAGATGTGGAGCTCATCAATGAGAGATTGAAATGTTTGAAGAGGTACTTTCTTGATGTAGAAGATCGAAGAACAGTGAACATTGAGTTTGTTAAATTTTCAGATGGTAGACAAGGTTTTGATGATTATAACTCTATAAATGATAGAGGTATCCTTGATGCAAAATCTTGGTGGCTAGTTCATGGTGTTCATGCTCCAATTTTTCAAAAGATTGCTTTTAAGTTACTTGGACAACCATCATCTTCATCTTGTTATGAAAGAAATTAGAGTACTTACTCTTTTATTCACTCTCTTAAAAGGAACAAGATCAAACCTAAGTGTGCTGAGAGTTTAGTATACATTCATACTAATTTGCGACTCCTTTCAAGAAAATCTTCACAATACAAACAAGGAGAAGCAATGATGTGGGATATTGCAAGAGACGAGTTTTCACCAATTGATGATGATCATGGAATCCTTGAAGTTGCCAATCTTTCACTTAATGAACTAGAGTTGGAGAGTATGATCTTTGTTGATGAAAGCAATACCAATGTTTGAGAATAAAGTGATTAGAGGGTAGATACTTTAGTTAGATTTTTTGGTTGTAAATACCTTTGTGAATGACTAATTCTTCTTTGAATAGGAGATTGTGGACAAATTGCTTAATGGAATACATGCTCTATGTTTTTTTAGAGAGGCTTATAAAGTACCAAATATGTATGAACTATCAAGATGTTGAAAGTTTTGAAATACATCAGTCAATATATATCAAATTATAAATTCTGAATTTTTTTTTCTTAATTCTAAATTATATATATACCGTGTTGGCCCCCAAATTTTTTCTTGATGACTAAGTATGATTTACATTAATTATGAGGTCTTTGTAAAAGTTTGTGGAGTTAATTATTATGTTGATGTTAGAAAGATTATATGATATAAGTTGAATGAATTAAAGTGTTAAGGTTATAAGAATGTTCAAGGGTATTTTTGGCAAGACACTTAAGGTTAAAAGAACCTAAGGGGACGTTTGATTCTACTTCTATTTTTCTGTTGTTGTTTTGGGTTTCTGTTTCCTGTTTTTTATTTTTGTTTTTTTCCTTAAAAAAACGAAAACCTGTTTGGTTGAGATTTGTAATATAAAAACTGAAAACAAAAATCAGTTTGGTTGAGATTTCTAATAAAAAACTAAAAACAAAAACATTTTTAGTTTTATTATTATGTTTCTATTTTTTTGTAATTATACTATTATGTGTAATAATTATAATCTAATACATTATATTTTTAAATTAATTAATTGTCATTATAGTTAAAATTAAATATATACTAATCAAATATTATTAAAAAATTACACATTAATTGTATATAATAAAATTACATAAATTAAAAATTACATTAAGTTGTTTTAATCAATAAAAAATCGTTCTAATCATGCATGCTAAAATGTTTCAATAGTAGGATCTGTTCTAAATTCTAAGCATGGAGGGCGAAAAACAACGATTATGG